>VXAY01004762.1:1693158-1754371 GCA_013399855.1 Oxyruncus cristatus
GGGGGGGGGACTGCATTTTTCTCTTTTATCTCACAGTTCTGCCTTAGGTAGGCTGAGAAAACGACTGGTGGCTGGGAAAAGCAGCCATGAGAAAGTCTGTTCTCAGCTCCACAATAGGAGTCCACTGCTGAGAGTAAAATTCCAAAATAAAATCAGAGAAGCAGCAGAAGATTTTGTGTGTCTCTGATCATTTCTGCTAAAGCCTGACATGGCATCTCTTTAAGATGCTTCAGTCACTCCTGTTCCTTGGTAGGCTTGAGGAGCTTGAGGTGTCTTTGTGTTTGTACCAGTAGCCAGACAAAAGGGAGGTTCCTTCTCTGCACGGCAGCTTTAGAGCTGCGTGATACACAACCCCTTCTTCCCTCTGTGTGATACACAACCCCTTCTTCCCTCTGTGTGATACACAACCCCTCTTCCCTCTGTGTGACAGGTGCCTGTCTTTCCAAAAACACTGTGATTTCTGTTGAAGAAATCCTTGTGCAACTCTCCCTCCACCTCAGCACTGATTGAGTGGAAGAAAAGCCCCATCTCTGGCTGAGCACCATCAGCATCAATGAGAAGTCCAGTACTTACTACAGAGCCTTCTACTTTCTGAAAACAGCTGGAATGGTCTTACTGCCTTGTGTTTTCAGCCTTTTTCACCTGGTGGTCTGTGATTTTCCAGGGAAGAGATGGATATCACATTTATATGCTTTGGAGGTTTAAGAAAACCGTGTAGCAGCACTGGGAAACATGTGCCACAACTAGAGGTCACAGGCATCAGTGTGTGCTTGAATCCTACCTAATGAGTGCCTCTTCTTGCAAAATAAATAATTAATGAGTGCATTTACTGAAGACAAATGCTGTTATAATCTTCAGGCACTGAAGCTGAAAAACCTACAGAAGAGGGAATGAGCCCAGCATTGTTAAAAATGTCCTTTAAAACACGTGTATCCTAGGAAGCAACAGCTGTATGCAAACAGTCCTTGACTTTTTGGTTGTTAAGATACTTTTCAAACTATCACCTTTTGGGAAAGAAGCATTTTCCCTCATTAATGCAGCAATCTGTGGGTCTGCACACTCACAGGTTACCCACAAAAAACTGCCTCTGACCAGGAAAAAAGTGCACCTGAATAATTTCCCCAGTTTGGCTTTTCCAGGTGCCTCAGCGACTCAGAGTGCCCCCTCAGGTGTTCTTGTTCTCTTCTTTCTTGATAGATTATTCATCTGCCTTCCTCCAAATCTAAGCAGAAAGACAAGCTGCAGTAAAACCAGTTGCCACCAGACTCTCCTTCAACCACAGAAGCACAGAATTCCCCCAGGGACAACCCCCTCTGGAGAAAGGATTAAAAAAAAAACCCTCACAAACATGAATATTTATCCCTACGGCTCTGCAGCAGGAAGAATTTCAATCCCTTTTTCTGTGTCTTTAACTGCAGCAAAAAGGGGCCAAAAACTTCTTTCTCATGAAAATGGGAAGAAAATACAGGCACTAAAGTACTTGTGGAAGTCCTGGAATCATCCCAAGGTGCAGCAACACTGGAGAAATCCACTGTGGGTTTCTTGGGGTGACACCTGGGGTAAGATCCCTGCTTGAGACATCACCAGCACTCCAAGGAGCAGCATAAAGCCTTGGCTGGTGTAAATCAGCCTAAATACATCAGATTTGATTCCCTGAGGCTGAGGATCCAGCTCTGTGTGGTAAAGACTGGCCATGGGAAGGTTTGCCAAGGCTGTGGAGACACACTCTCCACGGTTTGGAGTGAAGTGATGAGCACTCAAGGAGGAATATAAAGAGAACTGAGTTCATTTTAAAATTTATGGGAGTCCTTTATCATTCAAACTCCAGTGGAAATGATCACCTGGAAGATTACAACCCTCAGACAGAAGCCAGGCATGGACAGGCTCTTAATCGCTCTGCAAATCGATATAAAATACAGAAGAGGAGCCGCAACATGAAAAATAAAAAGCTTCGTAAGAGACTCGTCCTTAAGCATTTTTGGCTTTGAAGTGAGGAGGACATTTCCTGTGTCAAAAAATCTCCAGTGGCAGCAATCTTTAAGGAAGGGATTATTCCACGTATGTGGCTGTGCATCACCTACTGAAGGGAAGACCAAAGCTATAATTAGGCCTCTCTCCGTGCCATCATGTTAAGTATCTTTGGATAATTGTTGCAACCCACATGGTTGTCCATATGTTTTGCTGTGAAGGATGATTAATTCTCTCTCTTCTTCAATACAATATGTGCTTTATACAGGGGAATATATCTTTAGGAGCAGGCAAATTCCTATGTAACAGGAAAATAAAGCTCCTAATCCTGCCGTTCCCCTGGGACAAGTTCAGCCCGGTAAATGCCATCGAGGTTTTAGTTTCCTTGAGTTGTTTATAGTGACAGGAGGACCCCAGATAAGGCAGTTTGCTCAAAATCCACCATCTGTCCAGGCAGCAGAACCAGTGCTTTTAGGAGTTTTCAATAGGCATTGTTTTGAACGCCTGGGTTTTTCCCTCCTGCGTAAGTACAGTTTTGAAGAGGGGACAACATCCCCTAATTGTTGTGTGCTCTGCTCAGGGGCTGCACTCCCAGCCTTGCAAAGAACTGGCTCAACTCTGCCAAAAATCTCCGAGAACTGGGAATTGTGGATGTGGTGGTGGGGAAACTCCCAGTCTTCTCTAAGGAGGTGAACACAGCACTTTGTAATTTCTTTTATCAAGCCGTCAAAAGCTGTACTTGCTTCTCGATAATGCACAAACCACTTGGTTAAAGCCTCAGCCTCCTGATTTCAGGTGGCAATTCTGCAAACTCCCTGACCAACCTACATCCCCACCTGCCCCAGTGTTTTACCAGCAGGGAAAACAGCTAAAAATTGCAGTTATTAGTCACTATTCTCCCCTTCTTCTGAGTCATTAACATCAATTACTAACCACTGCATTGTCAATTAAGACTATCACTTGCTGCTATTCACTGCTAATGTGCTAATTGTCATCAATTTACTGCTTCAATTATGTGGTCATATACTCGCCTCGAGGTACGCTGATGTGATATAAGGATCTGGAGGAGAAACATGCTTTCTCAGGGATTTTAATGCAAGAAAAGAAACCTGGAGTGAGCCTGAACATGCTGCATGTAGTTGCAGTTTCCTAGTGAAAAATTACTCTAACAGACAGACGATGGTAAGGGGGGAAAAAAGGCATTTAAACTGACTATTTCACAGTATTCTTTTTTATTCTTGACCCTTCCACTGAAAATATGATGCTGTTTCACCTGCAATAGATCCATGGATCTTGCTCACTCTGTAATCATGTATATATTTTTGCCTAATTATATCTGATTGCTTGCTGCATGTTGTACTTTCTAATGAGCATTGAATTATTAATCTGCTGCCTAGTCTTTCCCAGCATACAAAAGGGAGAGCTGTCTGGTGTCATTGAAGCACAGTCTATTGTGTTCCCTTCAAGCAGCAGCAAACTTTAGGATTCAGCAGTGTGCCAGATTCTTACTACAGACACAAGCAAGTTCTCTTTGACAGGTTTTAATAATATGTTTTTGGTGTGCTTTATCTGACACTAAGCTGCCCTGAAAATAGTAGAGTAAGTCTGCCAGTGAGAACAAAATCAGACACACTCATAAAAAAAAGTAAAAATCTCTCTCTGCCTCTCTTTTTCAGTCCTTAGGCAAATAACCTTGTAGGCTACATGGAATAATGGAATAGTTTGGTTTCTCTTCTGTGGTTGCTCAGCAATGCAAGGAAACAAAGCAGAGATGCTTATCCACAGCAAGGGGCTAGAGAAAATGATGTGGCCTTTTCCCAAAGAAGGAAAATGGATTTTTCACCTGCTGTTGTGATGGGCACTTGATTTATTTATGAGTGGGAATTGGAGGGGGAATCCTAAGCCAAATAATTTCCGTGATAGGTTGCCCAGAGAAGCTGTGGCTGCCCCCGGATCCCTGGAAGTGCCCAAGGTTGGATGGGGCTTGGAGCAACCTGGGCTAGTGGAAGGTGTCCCTGCCCGTCCCAGGGGTGGAACTGGGTGGGCTTTCAGTTCCCTTCTAACCCAAACCATTCCATGATGTTTCCATGACATGATGCTCATTAACCCTCTCTTTAGCAGGTGAAGGCTGTGCTGCTGATCCCTCCCAGCCCCCAGCACTGACAGAGGGAACCCACCCTGTGGGCAGGTAGGTCCAGAGGAGGGGTCTGGGAGGGAGGGATGGAGAGGGGACACACCAAATGCAGACTTTGAGCTGAAACACTTTTTTAGACGTTTTCCATGGAGGCCGGTGTCTTTAAGCTGAGGTTGGTGCGTATCTTGGGCAGGCTTTGCACAGACTGATGGCAGGTTGTTGTTAAGCAGGTTCTCATTAGCTGTGGAAAACCTCTTTGTCTCCCTCATTACCATCAGTTGCTGTGATGGAACCTGCCACTGCTGGATGGATTTCAGCTCAGCTTTAGTGCCTCTCTCTTGCTCTTGGCTCGTGTCAGGCTGTGCAGGGTGGTGTGTGCAGGTCCAACCTCCACCTCAGCTCGTGTTACAGTATGAAAGATAAGGTGTTTTAGTATAAAATATGTGTGTGAGCTTTGGGGTTGGATTTTTAAAGGTTTTATTGGCTCTCTTGTCTCAACACATTGCTGGTGCAGACAATACAAAAGCCTGGTTTGGAACTTGGCATCGTTGCTTTCTGGAAACTTGTCCCATTCTTATGCTAAAGCTGGTTTTCACCTGTAAAGGTATTCCAGGTTCAGTGCATTAATTGAGATTGTCACAAAAAAAGGAATGAAACCAGTATAATAAATTTCCATTTCTGTTTGTCTGTTTAGGAGCTTTTTAGATCAGCTTGAGGAAAGTTTGTGGAAAAGAGAGAAGTTTTAAATGTTTTATAACTCTTGGGTTAAACATTGCATACTGAAACAAGGGCTTTACTGGAACTGAGGGGCATAAATTTTGGGTTATTTTTTTCCATATCTAGTGGGTTTTGGTTTGGTTTTGATTTTTTTTTTTGTTGCTTATGGGTTCTCTTATTTATCTCTGTTCTTGGACAAAATCTTCTGGAAAAGAACACCCCAGTAGAGGCTACAGATTCTGTATATTTTAATTGCTGCTTGTTGAAATGATTTTATTATAACAATTCCTTCTTTCTCCTAATATACTTTCTGTGTAAAGAGAGTTGAAATGCGATTCAGGAGTTCAGTAGTCAACTGGGAGGAGGAGGAGGGGGGGAAGTAGTGAATAATGAGGTGGGAAGGAGTTTCATTGTGGAGTCACTGGGTAGGAGGGAGTAGTTCCATGAAGGGCAGCAATCCCTAATAACACACCCCCCTCTGCCCATGCAGCCCAGTCAGACAGTGCTGATAAAGCTGTTAATTCCAGACTTGGAATGTTCTTGTATCCATGTGGTGTGGGCGTGATGCAAGTTGGGACATCAAAGCAGGCTCTGGACCCCCTCTCGAAATGTAATATCCAGACACAGCTCAGAAAGCCAAAGCAGCTCAGCTTTGCACAGCCAAAGGAAACTCTCTGGATCTTTAAAAAGAATGTAAAGACACATTTGATTGATGTATAAATATTTCCCAAACTCCCTAAAACTTCGTTTCTGTAATTCCCACTCCCATTTTCTGGGGCTGCTGGGTTCACAACCATAGAATCATGGGATGGTTTGGGCTGGAAGGGCCCTAAAGGTCATCTTGTTCCACTCTTTGCTGTGGGCAGTGACACCTTCCACCAGCCCAGGTTGCTCCAAGCCCTGTCCAACCTGGCCTTGGACAATTCCAGAGATCCAGGGGCAGCCACAGCTTCTCTGGGCACCCTGTGCCAGGGCCTCCCCACCCTCACAGGGGTGGATTGGGATTCCTTCCCAATACTTGCCAAGCCTTCGTGCCTGAATGCAGGGACTTGCAGCCAAGGTGAGGGGTTTGGGTGTGTTTCGAGGTGACAAGTCTGAACACTAACGGTCTTCTCCTGGTCTCGCTCTCCCTGCTGGAAAGTCCTGCTCCAGGTGCAAAACCCTGCAGGTCTTTGCCTTTCCATCCTGTTTGCTGCAGGTCCCCACCTGAATCCAAATTAACATGTTGATTTATTTTAACTGTAACTCTAAAAGTAGGGATCCTCCTTTATTAATGACAGGGAAGGGGAGAAATAAACAGCCCATAAATCACAGTAACATCAGATGCTCAGGTGGAAACTGTTGGGTAGATCTCTAAGGACAAAGACAAAAGAGAGGGAACGTTGGCTATTGTGGTTGGGAAGTTACTTGAGATTGTTGGTTACTCCAGAAACATTAAGAACAAGAAATTGCCCAAGTGCAAGTTGGGTTTTGGGTTTGGTTTAGGGTTTTTTTCGGAGGGGGAGAGCTTTTCTTCACCAAACAACCTGCTCTAGACCTAGAAATTGTTTCAAAAACTCGGATACCTCTCTCTTTTTCTTCTTGAAAACTTCCATCCACTTTTATTATTTGGGTAGGTACTACCACAAATACAGATGGCATTTACCCTTGCCTTGTTTCCTGCCAATCTGTTCTCTTTTCTGGGTTAATACCTTCTCCCACTCTGCTCTTCTATTTCAATATAGAGTTTAAAAATAAAATGGCAGATTTCTCTTTGCTTTTCCTCTCTCTTTCTTCACATTTATATTTTGACTTTGTTACCTTTGGCTCACCTCATCTGCCTACATAGAAAGCTTTTTTTGTTTGTTTGTCAGATTTTTCTCTATAACTTTTCCTGGAACTCGGAGAAAGCTCTGGTTAAAGACCAACTTTCATGAGTTTCAAACCCAGTTCACTACTTCTTGACAAATATTGTTCTTCATAGTTTTATAACTAATTTACATGGAGAAGACAAGTGGGGAGTTAAGGGAGAGAAAAACAGGAGGGTGGGGAAAAGAAAGTCTGTGTTTTAGTTTGGGTTTCTGCCTAAAATCATGACATTGGGCCCGTTTTTCCCTATTACAGTTGAAGGTATTGAATTTGGAGATTCATGCATGAAGCAAAAGTTGTCAGGAAAGAGTCACTTTAGTGGAATTCAAAGGCAGTTCTTACAATGTGGGGAGTGGGGGTGTCAGATTGAACCTTAATGGAATTTTTTTCCCCTTAAAAAATACTTAATTACAGTATTTCATTAAAAAAAAAAACACCAAACCACCAAATCACAAACATTTCAAGGAGAAATGTTGTATTGTGAGCAATGTTTTCAAGTTTAGCACTTTGAAAACGGGAATGAAACTCCTTTGTGTTCTTCCAAACATCAGACTTCGCTTTGGAAGTACTCCAAAGGAAATCATTTAAGACTTTCCAACCAACTTACCTTATTTTCTTGTTCTAAAGGCATTTTTTAAGCCAGGCTCAGTTTTGAGTACCTTCAGTTTCCCTAATAATGGTCTTTTTGGTGGATTTACCGCAGATAATACCAAAAGAAAAAAAAAAAAATCAAATTATCCAGTTGCAGCGATGATGCTTCCCTGCCCCAATAACACAAAAAAGGTTCCTGCCAGCCCATCCTGTCATTTGCAAACTTTTTGTCACATTTTGTCACAGCAGGGATCAATATTTGCCATGGTGCCAACGCGGCAGCTCCAGATGGCTCCTCTTTTATTAGCGCCTGGCACGGGGTGGGGGGTGCCAAAAACCAGCCCTGTGGTGCAGCTCCTGCTGTCCCTCGGGGAGGTTGGTGCCGTGGAGCCCCACAAATGGATCTGGTCTCCTGTTAGAGCCGGTTGAAAAGGCAACCAGCACCTTTGCCGTGGGAGAGTCGGGGTGGGACAACTTGTGTCTCAGTGGGAGCTGGGTGGGTGTTTGGGTGCTTAACACCACTCCAACATTTTTGCAGGCTGATTAATCCACAAAAAGCTTGTAATTAGCTGAGTGTTTCCCTCTGGACTTCTTAGCATGTGTTGGTGTCTGGCTCTCTCTTTGCAGCATATGTTACCCATTTCCCAAATCTATTACAGACCCATAAAGGAGAACTTCCCCGGAGTCAGCGGCCGCTCCTTCACGTGAGCCTGGGCTGTGTTTGGCGTGTTGTTCATTAAGTTACGGGGGGGAAAAATGCCATGGCAACACCATGCCATGGATAACGGAGTGCTGCTCTGATTACCAGACAACATATACTAATTAAAGACAGCTCAACACGTTCGTTTCTTGCTGCGTTACGTGCAGAAAGGCAGGAGGCAGCGAGTGCCGCGTGGGGCAAGTTTGTCACTTGAGGAGATGTGTGCTGCTCGTTTTTAGAACCATCTCCTAATGAACGCAGGTTCCTGAGCACCCAAAATGAACCCTAAATGTTTCCCTTGCCCTTATGAACCCATTATACCTTTATGTTTCTACCCTTGCGACCAGTAAAGAGTTTATATTTACACACGGGTTGACACAATGTCTTTTCTCAAGGCCAGGTTTGGTGACTATGAGTGTTGGTTTCGTTGATATCCACTGACTTAAATTAATGTTGAATTTCCAACTGCATCTGCTTTCTTGTCCCAAAACCACTTTGGAATCTGAGATTTTCTGGCAAGAGCAGTTTGTTTGTTTGCTTGTTTTTTTTCTTGACAAGAAAAGAAGTCACTTTATGGCAATAAAAAGATTATTCTATTCCTTAGACCACTTCTATGACCTTGTGCTTTTCACTTCTGAAAAATTAGCCCAGGCACTGGATATCTCTAACATGCCTTTGCTTTTTTACTCCTTCATATGCCCTGTGATTCTCAGTAACATGCTGTGGTCAGGCTTGGCTTCCCAGGCAACCAGACACATCCAGCCACGATTTGCTCCCGGGAAGGGCTTTTTCTGTTGGTCCCTCCTGGTATTCTGTTCCTCTCCCGCGCATCAGGATTTTCCTGCAAGCTGAGGACATGATTTGAATGGGAACTTTCAGAGAAATGAGCTGAAAACTGTGGTTGATACAGCTGTGACCACAGCCTTCTTACTGCTACAACATCCCACTGTGACACCTCTGTCACTCACATCTTACTTTTCCTTCTTAAAGAGATGCCAGACCCGCACAAATAGCCCAAGCCAACAGCTGAGTGCCTCACCTCAAAACATCCTGTAGAGCAGGGTATCCTGGGAGCTGTTCTCCCAAGGTTCAGCTCTTCCCAGGCAGAGGAAGGAGCTGCTGGTGGTTCTCTCAAACTGGAAGGCAGGATCTCACCAAATCATCATTTTCCTCTGTAATTTTTTGTTTCCAGCCCTTTACTTTCCTCATCCTTTTACTCATAAAGTGGTTTTCACCTTACATTGTTTAGTATCCCATTTATACGTGGTTTTCACCATAATTCATCACTGACTTTCCCCAGAGCAGTGGGCCAGTGGTCTGGGAAGCTGTGACCTCTGGAAATCTCTTGCAGGGAGATTATTCTGCACTAGTAATCTGGCAAGCAGTGCTCACAGGGAAGTGCATCATCTCTGATGCATTAAAATGGTTTGACGCCATCGTTTAAGCAACTGGATGTGCAGATATGGAAGAATACAGACAAAATTAAATTGTATAGATCATGATCAGCTCAGGGTTGATTAAATGAAATGAGAGTGCATTTCCTCTTTCATAGAGAAAGAGGCTTAGCATTAAAAAAACCCCCTAATCTTTTCTAAGATAAAGTTCATTAACACAATGATTATTCATTTGGCTTTTATAATGATACTGCTGCTTAATCACCAGAACATTGCTTCCTGTGCTCTAGGAGAACCAGCAGGAAACATTTGAAGAGACGGAGCTGGTGCTAATGCAGCAGCAGACAGAATGGAAATCTCAGTGCCTTTCATTTGAAAAGTGGCATCCCATTCCTGCTCAGGTTTCTAAAGCCCTCCCCGTCAAACAGCACGAGCTTTAAACCCAACATTAAATTTATACACCAGTGAAGCCTCAGGTTTCCTGTTTCTACACAGTTAACATCTAAGTTTCCTCCTGGGTCCATTTCCATTATTTATTATATTATTTGCCTGGAGTAGCACCCCAGAGGAACTTTGTAATCAGGAGCTGAGCTTGTGTTGGGAGAAATACAGTATAGTCACTCCAGAGCTGGGATGGCCTCTTGAGTTTATAATCCTAATAAACAAGGCAAACAGTAATAGAGATAGATAAACAAATGCTGGAGGTAGTTGTCTGCTTAATGACTTCCTTCCACTGCAGTTTTGAATCCCCACTTTGTGCTCCCACACAGTTCCAACCAATTCTCCTGCACTAGACTGCCTGGGTCAGCTTGAAACTCCGATGTCAACCCCACATTGCCTTCCTTCGCCTGCTGAACATGTTTATCTGATCTTTCACTTAACCCTTGCTCATCATTCCTGGTCTTTGTTGTTGTTTCCCTTCATCTTTCTCTCCTGGAAGCTCCTGATGGCCATCCCGTGACAGTCCCTCTGGCACCAGGGTCAGGCTTGTCTCCAGCTGCCATTTCAGATGCCATGGAGCAATGTTGCTTTCTCTTCTCCTCCCTGGTAATATTTTAGGGTGGGAACTGGAATAACTTAACCCTTCTCTCTTTTTCTGGAGTGCTTTTCCTCTAAGAAACAGGGTGTGTGTGCAGGGATTTGTGTGGTGGAAGTAAGGAAGTGGTTGGGAGATGTCTCCAAAGAAAGAGGAAATATTTGGAAGGCAATCAGAGGGGATTTAGGACCTGGTGCTGTTGTAAATGCAGGGCAGAGGGATCTCTGCAGGCAGCCACACAATGGCCATTTCTCCATAACACAATTAAATGGAGCAGGAGTCAGCAAAGGTGTCCATTCACCAGCAGAAGGGTTCATAAAACACTGTGTTCTTCAGGCTGCTGCTCACAAGCATTTGTTTGCTTATTTTTACTGCTACAAGAAAGGGAAATCTTATAAAGAACATCATTCTTGCTCACAAACACTCCATTGGGATGGGGGAATGGGAACACATCTGAGTAACACTCTGCACTTACTGGAAAGCCTGAAATCAAAGGGTCGCAGTCTGAGCCCACACGAGTTTAACAAAGCTGAGCTCTAACTCTCACTGAGCAGCCTTGCTGCAGCCCTGTGTGATCTGAGCAGGATGACAGGCTGCCTTCTGCTCCTTCTCATCTTCTTCCTGGCAAGCAACAGCCCACAAAACTCCCTTCTGCCCCTGATTAGTACGAAGAGTTTATACTGGGTTGCTCGTTGTCAGCACTGCTCTGACACAGGATGTGACAGATAAAATTACCACAGAACAAACTCCTCTCCTTCTCCTTTCTCCAAGAATCCATTGGATGTAAGACACTCAAGAGAGGATTAGAAAGTAGTTTGTTTTGCAAAAAAAAAAAAATATTCTTTTAGAATTCACATTCTGTTTGTGCCATCCTCTCCTAATTCCAGGCTGTGTCCCTCCATGTTCTTGTTCCCTGGGGATAATTTTATGGCTCTAATCAGTAGGACAGTAAGTGCTTTTGGTTTTCCTACATGTTCAGTGCAGCAGTGGGAAAGCTGGATAAAAACAATCCAGGAAAATATAGCAACACTTCTGCTCTAATTGGAGCTGTTACAGTCCAAATTAGCTGATAAAAACATGTTTGTGAGTGATCTGGTATTGAAGTCCACAAAAATGATCAGATGGTTAAATCTGAAAGCAGAACTTCTGATTTCACGTGTGTGTTGCCACACAAATGCTTTGGATACCTGGGAAGATCACGTTTAGCTCTTGGATTTAGGAGGCATAAGCGAGTCCTAGATCTGCTGCAGACCCTTCCCATGAGCTGCAAAGGTCTGAATGAGACCCAAGCCATGGGAATTGAGGTCATAAAGACCCGTCAGATGTCCCTGCTCAGCTGTGCTGTGACAGAACCCCCGCGAGGGTGTGAACTGAGCCGACTTGACACTTGGGACTGAAGAGGTCCTGGAGACATCAAAAAGCAAACCTTTCCCGAGGCTGCTGAGGTTGGTCAGATCCAGCCTCAGCAGCAGCTTAGTGAGGGATCAGGGATTTTTATTCTGGACTTCAGCAAATTCCATATTCTGCAGTGGAATAGCATTTCCCTGCCCCTGGGGACTATAAGAATAAACCCATTCAAGATTAAAGGGGTGCTGTGCTACTAAGGATCATTAGAAGTAGCTTACCCTTATTGTAATACAAAGCATCACTTCAGAGGGGTTTTGGGGAATGTTTTTTCCAAATCTCTGCCTTGTCCTTCCCATTTTCCCTCTCAGTTCTTTTATTATCCACTTTCTACAACAGTCAAAGGAATGTGATGGCATTTTTCAGCTGAGATGTGCAAACAGCTCCCTGATTCTTCTGCCTCTCCAGTCACAGGCATAAGAAATGAAAGAAGACTTACTACAGGTCATTGTTTCTGCATTTAATTAGGTATTTATTTGTTTGAACTTACAAAAGTGTAAGACTCACCAGTCAGATGCCCTGGGCACTGCTGGCTCTTAATTGCAAAGACAGCATGTCATGCAATTAAAGCAAACAAAACAAGAGTGAAAAGCTGCAGAAATAAATAGGAAAATAGGGAAATCACAAGAGCGAATAGGAAAATCACAGTGTCTGTTTACAGCAACTGCAGAAGTGACCAAAATCATGTCTTGGCACAGGAGGTCTGTGCTCCGCTCTGAAGTCCCCCGTGCCTCAGGGCAGGATTGCCCAGCTCTTCCGACAGAATGGACCAGGCAGGAGAGAACCAGGGAGCACCAAAGCACAAATGGTCCTCAAATCAAAACAATCCGCCCTCAACTTCCAGGAGAATTTTTGCTCACAGGCAACTTTCTCTCCCAAGACGTCTCTTACATAGTTCTTCCAGCATAAATAGCCTCTCATTGTTCAGTTTTAAAGAAAATAAATGATGCTTTCAGCCCAGTCCTTTTCATTCCCTGTGACTGATATCAGCAAAGCCCTGGTGCTGGTTATGTCTATGTAGATACAGCCTTGCAGTGCAGATGTGTTATTTAAATTACAATGCTGGGAATACATTTGTGTCAGTAGCTTTCCATCTCCTGCACCAAGCACTGAAGTTATGATGGCAAGAAAGTACTGTTTCATGAGCACCACTGTATTTTGCTCTTTTCACGAGTCAGTTTGTTACATCTGAAGAGCTTACTCATGCATCCCCATCCAGTTCATTTTTATTACAGCTCTGTGTTTGTTACAGATAAGCTCCGAGGATGCAGCTGAAAGCTGGGCTCTTTCCAGTTCCCATGTATTTTCCCCAGGTTTTAATCGTTATATAACGCTGTGTGTTATGACACAACCTCCCTCTTGCTGAAAGAAAATTGCTAAACTCGGTTTATCGAAGGTTTGAAGGGTACAAAGTTCAGATAAGACAAGTTGAGATAGTAATCAAAAAATGTCAGTGAGAATTATAAGTTTCTGGAAGCATAAAAGGTGTTTTCTTATATTTCTTTCCCTTTTTTTCCCCTCATTTTTCTTACAGTATTCTGATTTCTCAAATGCTTAATATTTGGAGAAATCGCTTTTTCATGGGCTGCTCCTCTTTTCCGTCCCTTTTAGCAGAAAACCTGGCAAGTGCAAGCTCTGCAGAGAACAGCCAGTGGTCACTTTTGAGTCACTGGGAATGGGCACCTGCCCTTGCTGGCAGCTCCTGACTGCCCTGACTTAACAGCGCAGTTGGAACCTGATGAGCTCCTTGCCATGTTTGGCCCAGAAGCTGCTGCCTAATGAGGGACTCGGAGGGGACAAGATCAGTTTTATTTCTCAAAGGCCCAGAGCCAAAGGGGAACCAAAAAAAGTCACAGCAAGGGAAATTCTTGTTCGATATTCGGGGGAAGACAACATTTCCAGTGAGGGGAGTTGGGCACTCAAGCGGGTTGCACAGAAAGGCTGTGGAAACGCTGCTATTGAAAATCAGAGTTCAGCCTGCTTGGTCACGGTCAAACTCGAGCTGCTGGTCCTTCCCTGAGTGCTGGGGATGGAGCAGATGACTTCAAAGTCCCTTTTCAACCTAAATTGCTTCACACATTTAGTGTCTGGTTGCTTTCTGTCCACATGAGGCAAATGTTTTGTACCCAGAGAACACAGTAGTGGTCATTTCAACCCTTTTTCTTTCCCCTCTGCACTTTTTCTATCTACACAGTCATTCTTCAAGATCAGTCATGTCTGGTTGATACAACAGACAGTCATTGTAATAATTTTCGGTAATTCAGGATGTTTCATACCCTGAAAAAGGGGGGCCTCTGTCCTAAGAGTTTCACTGCCAGTCTTGCCAAATCTCATCCACATTAAATTAAACATCCATCAAGCACTGACATCCACCATTCCTTTTGTTTTTCAAGTGATTTTAGGTTACTGATGATATCTCAAGGACCAGCTCTTCAGTATTTCCCTCATGCTGATTAAATTGGTTTATCCCTGATGCCACTTGATGGGATGGAGGGACTGATATGGGATCAGAGAACTGTTGAAAGAAAAGCTCAGATGTTGAGAAGGGCTGAAGGAAAGATGGTTTGTGGTGATATTCTCCAAGGCTATGGCTGACCTCATCTATTTAAGTGTTGGAGGCAAATATCTTTCCCAGTAAAATCTGACAGGCCAGATAGCAAATATCCTGTGTTTTGAAAATCATTTCCCTGGATAGATTGGCAGATTTCTTGTAAATTCTGCAGGATCAGATGCTTTTATCCCCTTTACTTGGCCTGGGTTCAACCAGGCAACAGGAAACTAGGGAAAACCCTGCAGGTGTTATCTGGACACCACACAAAGATGTGAATTCCCACCCTTTCACTAAGTAGTTGGAATATAAATGCTGTGATTCTTTCTGCAGTTATTTTTTTTATCCTAAATAGCCAAGGAGTGGTTCTCATTACTTACAGATGTTTGATCTTTACTGGAGTCCTACTGTTTCCTTGCACACAACTCATTATCTCCAAAGGATAGATGTAACATTTGACATTTCCAAGCTAAGAAAAAACAAAGACTTGTAATCCAGATGATGTGGACAGCATTGCTGCTGCCATTTCCAGGGCCTGAGACGGTTGTTCATCCAGCAGGGATGAGATGAGTGATGGCTCAAATGGCAGATTTGTGACAGACCTCAAAGCAGGGAAGGAATTCTCTGAACGTGATTCCCCTGGTATTTCAGCACTTACAAGCCTGACTTTATAAATGTAATATGCCTGGGTGAAAGGCCAAGAAATGGATACATCAATATTTTTTTTTTATTGTTTTTGCTCATTTTAGCCAGGACAGCACTAAATTTTGGTGCTATTCCATTCTTTCCCAGTTTCTGCTGTGTTTTATTCCTTTTCCTCCTCCTCCTCCTCCTTTTCTTTTTTGAGTTCTAGAGAAGGAATAAAAGGCAGGTGGAAGGCAGGAAAGGGAGAATTATCCCAGAATATCAAGATATTCTGGAATTCTGATTCCTGTCTACCCCACTGTACTCTGCAACCCAACGGTTGACCCCCAGCTGTAGAGCAAAGCTCAAGGAGCACCTGAGACTATTCCTATTCTTATATTATTCAAGATTCAATTATTCATGAATTCGTCAGTGGTAAATTGACTGAAAAAAAAATAGGTAAAACTAATTTGACAATTAGAAGTTAATAAAAGCTCGCAGCTGCTTACCCAGAAGTCAGTAACCACAGACCTGAACTGCTGAAGTAGTTTAAATACGTAACACTGTTAATTACTGATGCAAATTCATAACAGGGGAAACGATGGTTCGGTTACGCCGAGAGAATACACATAATTTTTTTTCTTCAAATAATTTTTATTTCTGGAAGTCTAAGGCCAACATTTAGCCGTGTAAAATCATTATAGGGCCTTCTGTATGCAGAGTTGGAAAACAATTATGTAAAGACTTTTTGGACGGGCAGGGAAGAGTAATTAGAGCCTTGATAAGGCACAGGGTGAGGCTTTTAAAAAATCACTGGAAAAATTGAATCAGAACTCTGGGGCAGAGGCTAAGGAGGCAAAAGACACACGTATTTTATATATTTTTATATATATATGGTTTCTCCAGATGTAGACTTGGATACAGTGGCCCAAATTTGCAATATCTTGGTGGGTAAGGGTCCGAGGCAAAGGTTTTCTCTGTCATGAAAAGCTGGACTGGCATCTCTGCAGATAGGAGCACAGATTCCTGGAGCTCTTAAATTCCCACCTAAGCCTTCCCTGAGATTCCAGATAGGACAGGCTGCTGTTACAAATCTCTGCCAGCTCTCTGTGCTTCGATTCCTTCTCCCTGAGTTCACACACAGCCCATGTTAAAATGTCAGACGATAGAAATAAAGTCAACTCCAAGGCCTGAATATTTGATATTCTAATATTAATTAAGAGGCAGTAACTATCTCATTGCATCTATTAATTCTGGCACATTACATCGCTTCAGTCTTTAAACCCTGCATAAATTTTGATGCCAATTAATGAAAATAAGAGGAACGATGTTTTATACACCTTATTCATTCTTAATCCTTTGTTCCCCTTACCTGAGTGCTTCCCTTTCAAGCAAGGGGTCATCACTTCTAGGGAATCAGGCACTTCCCAAGTGGGGTAATCTCTTGGGAAATGAGACTTTACAACTTGGAAAACAAAAAGGAAAATGTTTCATGTCTCTCTTTCATCTTCCGAACAGTGACATTAAGGGAGCTCTTGAAAAGAAACACCTGCATCCTAAAATTAGCCATTCCAGGCATCCCAGTGATAATCCTACGGCGGGAAGTGTAAAAGAAAAAGCACCTTGTAAATAATATTTCATCCCACTGCTGTAGGGCCTTGGGGTTGAGGGGTGGATTTCTTCAGTCCGTGATTAATTCCTTAAAGTGTTGTCTTTAAAAATCCAAATAAAAGCAAACAAAAATCAGGGTTTTTCCAGGGAAACCACTGCAAACCAGACTGGGCATTGTGCAAACCCACTGTGAAACATTTTAGCCAAAATATTTATAATAATTATATATGTGTAGATGTATAAATTTGTGTCTGTAATGATTCATTCAGGCTAATTAGTTCATCCATAAAGATCGGAGCTTTTTGGTCTGAGTTCCCACATGGATTAAATGGGGATAATAATGTGGCTGTGCTAATTGTAATGAGCACTGGAGGAACGCCATGGCATTGTGAGGTATTATTTATTATTTCCAAGAAATCTTCGCTGGTACTGAAGTGCAGCCACCAAAAGGTTGGAAATCTGGTGGGAAGGCACTTTTTGTCTCCAGCCCTACCCACCACAACCTCTCAGATAAATCTCATCCAAAGCAAACCACTCGTTTTTCACGTTAAACCTCCAGGAAAAAAAATAGATTAAAAATTGTCAGATCCATGTGTATCAAGGGCACGTGCAGCACTTATTTATTTTCATTTAAGCCATGACCTGCTGTAAAAATACATAAGTTTTTTGTCACAAGCAGGCCTTGATAATTAAGCTTTTTTGCAAGGTATTTATATATTTCATTTATATATTACCAGATGAAAAATCACAGCAATGGCTGAGTGAAAAATCTTGGAAATATAGACTTAATCTCTGCTCCAATATTTATAGAAAGTTTGGTAAATTTGCTTCCATTTCAAAAAGGCTGTAGATATCCTTCTGAACTGAGGTGAAGTGATACCATATCCATGTGGTTGCACAAGATCTGTGAGCTTTACTGAGGTGGATTATCTTACTATCCATGTGTACAGTCCCTGCGTTGGTCTCCAATTTTGATATTTTGATAGCAGCCCATTTTCAGTTCATTTATTCTTTGTTTCTGACTGCAAATCCATATAAATATTGCTGTTTACACTGGCATTTAGGACTTATATTGAAGAAATAATACCAGGTCTGTTTGCCAGCCTGTGGAAAACAAGGAAATCTTGCCACATCTGAGCTTTTTTTAGCTTTTTGGTTTTTTTTTTAACTCCAAGTGTGTACTTGCTTTGCCGTCATTCAAGTGGAAAATCATGAAACAACCACTTTATGTGAACAGTTTTAGGAGCTGCCCTTCAAAAAGATGGAGACAAGGGTTCTACTTGGGATAAAACACACTTTCCCTCGTACTTTAATACAATAATAGTTGTGTTCAAGTCTGTTGATAACACTTGGGAAGCATGAGAGGAAACCTCATTAATTCCCCTGGAATTTATCCTGTTTCGCCATTTATTTTTCAATTTAGAGATGAAACATGAGAACACCCAAATGTGTGTAATTGAGGAGATGGAGACAAAGATAACAGGCCAATATCCAGCAGGAAAGAGGTTCAGGGTTGCGATGGGAGCATCAGGTAGTTCATTCCCCTTTTGTTTGCCCACGTCAATACCTTCCCTTTCTAACAGCACAACAAAGAAAAGTATCAGTGGCCTTAAATTACTTTTGCAGTCTTTACAGAGCACCTCTCCAACAGCAAAATAAATGGAATCTGCTGGGCAGGCAAAAGGAAAAGACCATCTCAACATATTTCGTTCTGCTCGAGACAAAATACCCTGATCCAAACTCAACCCTCTGTCATTGCTTCTGTTTTCTGGCAGAAAACCTGAGGCTGAGCTCAGAGTGAGCAGCTCCCAGTGAAATGAGAGCAGCTCGGGCATTTGGGAAGAAATAGATTGTGCAGCCTGTGGAAAATGGGAATCTGGTTGTAGCTGCGGGAGATCCTCGCTCCGATGTAGCCCAAGATGTTGAAGTCAATGGACTTGTCCTCAACTTATGTTGGGCAATCACAGGGGACAAAAATGACCCAAACAGTGAGGAACAGGAGCTGGGGAAGGTGTGTGTGTGTGGGGGGGGGTTTAGCCACAGTGGAGGCTGGTGAGCGCTGCCTTTTCCTTTTTGAGTCAGAGTGGTGTTGTTTTGTCTTGGTTTGTCAGCACTGATTAGATTTATATTAATGGTGTCCTCTGTTTAAATTGTAAAAAGAACCCAACCGAAAAAAAAAAACCCAAACCCAACAACAAGAATCCCCACTCCAAACAGGGCATGTTTCTGAAGGACTAAACCAGATTCCCAACCACTTCCATGGTTCTATTTTTTGTTATTTTCAACTAAAGTCAGATGTGGCCCCTGTTAACTTCATGGATGGCAACCAGAACAAGAAGTCCAACTAGCATAACACCTCTGCAAAGCCCATGTTCCTGTGACCTCACATACACCCTCATCGAAAAAATTCTTCTGACAGAGACAAAAATGGTACTTTAAAATTTAAAACTATTCTAGGATTTTATGATTCTAAAACCAAAAGTGAAGTGACCTCATTGCTCCTGACTTTTTACCTAAGGGTGAAACCAGAACCAGATGATACCTAAAGGTGTGGATGAAAGCTCGTGGCAGTCACCTGTCAGATTTTAATTTATAAAATCAAAATTTTGTTGAAATAGTGTGCAATGATAAGGACCAGTCCATACAAGTAAAAGTAGTGCAGTGAAATAGTCCAGTCAGAGCTCAATGAAATAAAGATGAGCTGAGCTGCAGTTACTCATTTCTGCTGGAGGCTTCTGGGCTTCAGAAATAGGACCTCATCTAGTGAACAAATCAACTTTCTGCATAAATTTTAGATTAAATTTAATCAATTAATGGAGTTTCTTCTTTTTCTTATTTTTGCCAAGGAGCAGATGAGTGGAATTTTATATGGAGTCCCCAAGCTACCTTTTTAATCCTGTAGAAATAGAGAAAATGGGTAGATGTGGGCTTCTTTTAATTGTTAACTAACACTTTTAAAGGCACAAAAAATAGCTGCACGTGAGGTATTTCATCTCTTCCAAAGCAGGGATGTGATTTCTTATCCTGAGGCTCGATATACTTGCACTGGTCAGTCGAGAGCAGCAGAGAAGGAGGTTGTGCAGTTACAATAATTGCTTTTTGCTGCAGTTGGGAACTGAAGCCGGTGGCTGAGAATCTCTAACTTGTCATTTAAAGTGCAGATGAAACTATTCCTGCATCAGCAGCACGGCTGCCACTGCTCTAACCTGAACAACTCACTTCAGTGCTGGCTCCTGCTTTTACAGCTGTGCCTTTGAACTCCGAGGAGAGAAGGACACGAAGTGCCCTCTGCCAGGGATAACGACTCCTCAGGATGGAGACACCCAGAGCCACTGCCAGCAGGGATGAGGGTCATGTCTGATTTCTTTGCTCCCATCCTTTGTGTGTGGGATGCCCTGGCATAACCTTTCTGATTCCCTCCTGCTTTCTCTGAGATTTCCAGCCGGTGTTTTCTCTGACACATCGTGTGGGGCAGCCATCCCTGGGGCCTTCCTGGTCCTCCTCAGCCAGTGCCAGTCAATCCTGGAGCCTTGACAAGGCCAGAAAGTGGTTTCCATGTGGAAAGTGTTCATTGAAAGGCTGGATTGGGAATAGCTGGTGGAGCTCAGGTGAATTCAGAGCAGGGCCAGCCCCTTTTCTCTGGAGGAGGCTGAGGGGAGACCTCAGTGCAGTTCCAACTGCCTGGGCAGGGGCAGAGGAGGGGCAGGACTGAGCTCTGCTCTGGGGGAGCAGGGACAGCACCCAGGGAAGGGCTGGAGCTGTGTCAGGGCAGGCTCAGGTTGGATCTCAGGACAAGGTTCTTCCCCCACAGGGTGGTTGGCACTGACCAGGCTCCCCAGGGCAGTGGGCACAGCCCCAAGGCTGCCAGAGCTCCAGGAGGGTTGGGATGATCCTCTGGGGCACAGGGGGTGACTCTTGGGGTGTCCTGTGCAGGGCTGAGGGTTGGACTCGATGATCCTTGTGGGTCCCTCCCAGCTCAGCATGTCCTGGGACTCTGTGAATGAACTTCTAGAGCCTCTCTCCTGCTCCACACAGTCGTCAGTCTTGGCACTGGAGTGTCTGTTGTGAGAACACCACGACGTGATCACTTCCCAGCATGGTTGTGACTGTCATTTCTACCTGCAGAACTGAGCTACTTGATTTTTTAGAGAGTTTCATGAGATTTCCCCCCCTCCCCCCCAAACTTAAGCTATTTATGGTCCACTTGTCTCGTTCTTGATATGACATTGCACCAAAATATCACAGAGATTTAAGGAAAAAAAAAATTAGTACTGTATCAACCTGCTCTTCAAAGATATGTGAAGCTTCTTGCTTCCCTTTGATTGGATAATTCTGATTTTCATACACGAGGAATTTGGCCCTCACCATGAGGATTATGGCAAAAGCTCTTTTACAGAGGGTTTTTAGTTTTGGAAGGAAACACAGAGGCTGTGCCTGTGATAATTGTAAAAGGCCCGTGCAGGAAGATAGATGTTTTCAATTCACTTGCTCTGAATTTTTTATATTCTCCTCGCACTGCTTCAGGTGCATGGGTGGAAAGCACTTTTCCCCCCGGAGTTTTGGTGCCAATGTGATAAGAATGTGAGGACTGATCATATACACTTTCCCCATCATTTATTTATAACCACTTAATTAAGTTATTATGGAGTCTTCTTTTTTCTTATTGGCAGTGAGGTTGAAATTAATTTTCTTTGCCTTTCCTTTGTAACCAAGATCTCCTGACATCCCATTTCTCTGCTAAAGCTGCTCTCTTTCAAAAGACATTATATTATCCCCAAGAAATTCTGTGATGACCAATTCAAAACCTACTCCAGGTAAAGCTGCACCACTAACAAAGCTTCTTTTTTTTATTTGTATTTAATTCCGCTGGCAAAACACGTGCTGTGTTTCTTTAGTGCTTCTCTATTATGTGTTGCAAGGCAAAGAAGTTGTGTAATCTTTTGGTTTTACTTTCCTTTTTCTTACCTGTTCTAAATTTCCCTTCAGGGTTTCTTCTCCCCAACCTTTTTCTTCCGATTGTTGTCACTTATTGGTTCCCTTATCCAAAATTACATGGCAAAGCCTCTGATGGAAGGTTGGCTCCTCCTTTGCCAACAAAAACTGTCTTGGGAATGACAGAAACTGTACAAAAATATTGGGTTTGCATCTCTGGACTCACCTGCCCACATGGAAAACATCATCCAGCTGTTTTAGGTGATAAAAAAAGAAACATCTGAGTTCTTAAGAAAACAGGAGAGTTTAATGCCTCGTTTATTCTAAATAGGATTTCTCAGTTGTTTTCAAGGGAGACTTCCAGGTTTTAAGGCTAATATTTAAAGCTTTTCTCCTTTCCATTACACTGTATTTATCTGAAAGGAAAGAATTCCCTCTGGGTTTTCCAGATCTTCTCCATTCATTCACTCTGTTACATCATTTCCATCGACACTAATGTGACTTCTCTTTTAATAACTTGCCCCACCTGGGGTCAGATTAAGTCATTCATCGTTCCCATTCTGTTTGGTAAAACCACCACACTCCTTAAAATATTTGTTTAGTGCCACAGTGAGGGAAGCTTCATCATCATCCTCCGACCTCTGAGTGAAATATTAATAATAGAAATCACTTTGGAAGAGGTGAAAGCTTTTTTTCACTCAACAAGGTCTCACAAGAACATCAGAAAATATGAAGAAATATTGATGCTCCAAACTTGACAGAACCCAGCAGCCAGCAGGGACCTTTTTTCTTGCAAAAAATTCAGAATTCATCCACCTACAAGAAAACAGAGTAATAACAAGTGTCTTGCAAACAGAGTGTTTAAACCTTTAGGGTATATAGGACATAAAGCCATTTCCTATTTCCTCATTTGCAAAGCCACAGTAAAACAGCCAGACTGCTATCAAAATACCCTGCATTCATGTTATTTAATTCCATGTCAGTCTGTGTGTATTTAGTTTATTCTTCCCCACAATCTCTTTTTTTTAATTTCCTCCTCAATCTCAAGTTAATGTCATAAATAGATTTTTACCTCTGCTCGTCTTGTGGATGTTAAATCCCTCAAAGTGATGCAACCATAACTTAACCCTGGACTTTAAAGGCAGGATTGTGTTTAAAACTAGTCTTGATAAATCACTGTTTTCATTGAAAAGGTATGAAAAAATATGATCAATACAAATATTTAACACTATAAAATACTGGAGCTGAGGTGTTCATTATACAGCACACTTCTAAATAATTTTTTATGTTGTTTAGTAAAAACATGTTTGCAGTGGGTTTCTATAAAACATTTCTTTGTAATACAAGTTTTTGAACAGATTTACAGTCCTTAAGAAGGCAGGTTAGACTTGTACATAGGAATGTTGGGATTCTCAGCAACCCTCCTTGGATAAACTACTTTTGCTTCCCGGTCTCATCCTGGAGATTTGGTGCTTGCCCAAGTGCTGCATCACTTTTAGGACCACAGAATTATTTTGGCTGGAAAAAATCCCTCCAAAATCATCATGTCCAGCTGGTGGTCTTTGGTCTAGAGTGCCACAGACTCCAAAGTCAGTGGATCATCAGCAGCACGATCCTGGCAGGTATCAGCTGGTGAAGGTTTGAAGGTTCTCCACAGGTTTCAATCTCGTGTCTGCACATGGATCCACATTTTAACCCCACATTTGCCTGCTCTGCTGGGCTCCCAGAGCACGGGGCAAATGTGCCACCCAAAACCTCCTCCCACATGCTCTCCAGCAGCTGGCACCATCCTCCTGGTCCAGCCGGGTGGTGATGGACCATCATGGGGGGAAATAACCCAAAAAACCTGTTGTGATCTCAGGGGAGAGGAAAGGGTGCCTTTCAATTCACTGTGTGGTTTGCAGACTGATTGCCTTAATGGCACTCTCATTAAAAGTTCTTGCTGTGAAATGCTGTTTTCTTTCTCCTTTGGAATTCTCTGCATTAATAATTAGTAGCTCCTTTTGGGAGGTTTTTATAGGAAGTACTGCTCTTGTGTCACTCCGTGCTGGACAAGACAGACAGAAGGCTGTGCACAGGGTGGTAAACATTCTGCTTAGAACTACAAGATATCCTTTGAAGAGAAGGAAACCCAGAAAACCCCCCTCCTCCTCCCAGAATTACCCTGTTAGCAGTGAAATGAGTAACTCCTGAAAGCAGGAAGGTCAGTCTCCTCCCAAGGCTTTCGGGGGTTGCCTGGTGTGTGGGAGAATTGTCCATCCTTTCCACATCCTGCAAAGAGCAGAAGGCTTTGTTTTCCAGCCCTGCAAGTCTGGCCCCTTTCTTTAAGGGCATAGATATGCACACACAAATTTAAAATACCAGCTTTAGTTCACTGTGTTGGTGCCAGGAAAAGGACATGGAGAGAGCACACAGCAGGTAAATCCTTGGGGAGGGAAGGGAAGGAAGAAGTGGTGGGATGAACAGTGGTGGAATTCCAGCCTGAATGTGGCTGCCGGGCAGTGGTGATGGGAAAGGTGAATTTGAAACAAAAGCATTGAATCACTTGGGGAACTGGGGAGTGCTGAAGAAGCAAGGCCTGGAGAAGCAGACCCACGATGATGAGGAGGATGGGCCCATGTGTGTCATGGCCAAAAGGCCTCCAGCACTGGCAGAATGGGAATTTTATATATTGTTTCCTCTCTGTACTCTATCAAAAGGACAGTTGCAATCCTCTGCTGGTTGTGTCAGGAGGGTGCTGGTGAGGAGCAGGACTGGGGAAGCGTCACTGGTGGAAACAGCACCTTCCCAGCATCTTCCCTGGTGGGATCAGGGCGAGAACAGGCTCCTTAAAAACCTTTCCCTGGGAAAACAAGGCATGAATCTAACTCCTGTCTTTCAATCAGAGTATTTAATATATTTATTTACATACATATATACACACAACATTGGATAAGGCTTGTAAACATATACATAACAAAAAGCCCTGGTGAAGCTGAGACATTCCACATCTTTGCTCCCTCTGCAGTCCTGTCCTGATTATTCTTCCTTTCTTTTTTCCCCGGGAAACAAATGCCTTTAATTCAGTCCTGTAAGAGCCCGAGATGCTTCCAGGGGAGCAACCTCCTCCTAGACACAGTCACATAGAACAAAGAGAACAAAGAGCTTGATAATAATAAGTAATTAGAATAATAATTAGCACATATTTAGGGCTTTACATTTTCAGGGCACTGTACAAATATTAGCTAATGAATATTTGGTAAGCAAACATTTTGAGCTTCTAGAAGGATTATTATAAACTATGAAGAAAATACTTTATAATATTTGGCTGATTTTTTTTTCCTCACTCCAGCATTTCCAAGGTTATTATTTGCTACACCTGTAACCTAATCATAGCAAGACATTTTGTATTTGCTACTCTTATAATATTTAAACACTGATGCCTTTAATTAGAATTTAAGGATTTGGGGGCTGTAGAAATAAGCTCTTTAAAGCATTTTTAAAAGAAAACACTGTGTGGGCAACATGGATAAACATTGATTTTGTGTGGGGAAACATTTTGCCCACACTTTTTCTTCTTGTTTTAGTGGCCTGGAATAAGACCAGCCTTGGGTCTGAACTCTGAACCTCCAAGCCATGTTCATATTTCCATGTAGCATAACATAATCCCATCCATATCTAAATGTTCTGCCTCGAGTTGACCCAATCTATTGCACTTTTGGCAGCTTTGGGAGTTCCCACTGTCCACGGACGCTGAGCAGCCCTTTAGGACAAGAGGTTCGGTCAGAGGCACCATCCCATGGTTGGTCTTCTGTACTTCCCACTGGGAAGCTGCAAAACATGAAATGGGCACATTCAGAGCAGATATTTGTAGTGATGTGTCAAATATTGGGGCCAATATTTCTCTTTTATCGCGGATGGAATTGTTTGTCCTTCATGATATTGATAATGAGAGGAAAAGCAGATGCACACACACGGTGACTGCACCCAAACCTTTCAGAAGATCTGAGAACTCTTTGAAGTTCAGCCACCCAAGTGTTCACTAAACCAAACCCCTCAGATTTAAAAACTCTGATGTACACAGTTAAGCTCTTCTAATGAGCTTCTCTTGATGGCTGTAATTGGTCTCTTCTTTCCTTGTCTTTGTCCTTGACTTTGAAGTTTCGATTCGTTACCTTGTGCAAATTCTCCTCCTCGCCGTGACAAACAATTTCATAGCAGTGATTCCCCTGTTTCATTTGTATCCAAGTTGCCTTTTTTAAGCTCACACACTCTTATCTCTTCCTAATCAATTTTCCCCTTTCCAAATATCCCCAGTTTTGGCACCTCTATAGCAAGCTTTCTTCACATGAAGTGATTAAAGTATTCAGCTTGCTCTCTTTCTTCCTTCACCTTGTCTACTTCGGTTTGTGCTTTGAGCAGTAGCTGGGCAGTGGATGTATCTTGCTTCCTAAATTCTGCAGATCATGTGTGATCTCTATATTAGTTTCTCTTCCAATTGCTTCTCCTTGCACAATATGCACTCAGCATCTGCTTCTGCCACTGCCTCTGAAGGCAGAAGTGATTTCTCCTGCCAATTTTCCGCTTTCCAGAAAGAAACTGCTCTTTCAAGGCTTGATCTTGTTCTGGGCTTTAAAGTCAGTAATAATATAGTGTGTGCGACATGTAACCGAGCTGGGGATGAAACAGAAACACAGATAGAGCGGCCAAAATATTTAATAACAAACTGTAATATGCACTTTGCCTGACAGGCTGAGGGGAATACCACAGTTCCTGAAATGACACCAAGCTGTGCCAGGAGGCAATCCAGACCCCGGGCACTCAGGCCAGACAGAAGGGGTTTGGATGTGGAACCAGGCACAGGGATGATCTGATTTTCTGACTTTTTTTTAATAATTATTTCTACCTGAGCCAAATCCAGTTATTTCCAATTACCAGTGCACAACAATATAATAACATGCCTCATATTTTTGATACAAACCTGCCCCATGTTGCAGGGATGTTTTGATAGTTTGGAAAATTCACTTCAATTTCTTGTATCTCTGCTTCCCGACCCGCAGGGGTTGGATGCACTTAGAGTTTGAGCATTTTAACTCCTAGTTAGAGTGTAAATCTTTCAGGCTGGGACAGCCTGGGAAAAATAAAGAATATGTTGGTTTTTATGTTATCTGTTAAAAATATGTAGGTTTAGATTAAATATCAGGAAGAAGTTGTTCCCTGGGAGGGTGGGGAGGCCCTGGCACAGGATCCCAGAGAAGCTGTGGCTGCCCCATCCCTGGAAGTGTCCAAGGCCAGGTTGGACGGGGCTTGGAGCAACCTGGAATAGTGGAAGGTGTCCCTGCCCAGGGCAGAAGGGGGGACTAGGTGAGATTTAAGGTCCCTTCCAACCAAAACCATTCTGGGATTCTATATTATACAAAGACAAGGCACACACAGGATGCAAACTGATTTTCTCTCTGGCCAGACTTTACATACGAGGGAAAGCAAAGTCAGTTTATTCAGTGCCTGGCCCAGTGAATCCCCAGTTTGATGCAAAGGCTTTCAGGCTTTACATTCATGCAAATAATCTGTCATAAACAGCTGCTGTACTTAATTTTAGATAGGGATAGAGCTGAATGCAGGAAAAAATATAACTGTTCAAACATTACAGTGAAAAATCAAACCTAAGAGGTGCTGGGGGGTTTTGTAGTTGTTTTAACACATAGACTAATGTTCTCTGTTATTGATGACATCTGGAAAAGTAGAGGAGAAATGCAAATGTCCATACAATGTAAAAAGGTAATCCAAATAGAAGGAATTCTTACAGCATTTCCAGTTAATGGGAAATATAAGGCATCGTAAGTGCTGAATTAAAAGTGAGGGTTGTGAGTTACTTTTGGAGGGCTTGATGAGCTTTGCAAGCCCCCAGCTCCTGCGAGCTCGATGTCTGCGTCTCCACCCCTCACCCACCACACCCAGCGATGGGTGCTGACAGTTTGCTGCATGATCCCTCAGACAAGGCAACAAAAGGATCTGTGCTCCGAGGTTTGGGAGTGAAAATACAGGACGGGTCGCACACGGGAAACAGATTTCATTCCATCTGCCAAGAGCCAGGTTCAGGTTCAGCCTTTAAAAACCTTGCAAAAAGGCAAACTTGATTCTTAAACCTGCTGAAAAGGTACTAAACTGTTTAGATGGTGGGGATCATCAGGCTGCTGCTCAGCAGGGAGCTCTGATTCATCAGCATCAGGGTTTCCCCTAAGCTTTCTGCCTACATCTCCTACTTAGCTTGGCAGGGACATTGTCAGAGAATAAAAGGCTTCTTCCCCGTGTCAAAGGGCTGGCATTCATCAAAATGATAATACTTTTTACCCAGAGCACCTTTTAGATGAGGTTCACGAAGCCTGTAAAGATGATGATAAAGAGACAAACGTTGCTGGATTTTTTTTTATTGTATTTTTGGCACTAAAACAGATACTACATGAAATGGAAGATTTTTTTTTTTCTTTTATAAGTTTCCTTTGGCTTTAACTCCATAAATATTCTTTGGTTAAGTCAGTGGACTGGTTTTCACAAAAAGCCTAATCCAAAACTTGTTAAGGTCAACAGAAGGCTGCTTATTAGTTTCAGCAGGCTTTGGATCGAGCTCCAAGTGCAAAACTGCTCCCTGAACCAAACAAAAACTTTGTGGATTGCAAAAGTAACATTCACACCTTCTAGGATCAAACACTTCACAATGAGGAGAGTTTAGAGTCTGGGATATCTTCTGGGAATCTGATTGTTATGGGCTTGGGATCAAGTGTGTTGTGTCCAGCCTGGAAAGCTGAGGCTGTTCTCTGACCAGTTCTTGTCCTTTCACCCTCAGGGAAAATGGGGAACAAGTAGTGCCCCAAAAAGAGGAGTTTCTAACCCTCCATACTGGACTGATAATTTATAGAAAGAATGGAGAATGAAGCAGTTTAGGCACAGCTGAACTTGTTCCACTGTCTGGAAGCAGCCACCAGAGATGGTAGAAGGAATTTTGGGTTTGATGGTGGTGGCTGAGAGATGCATCAAGACACAGCGAAGCTTAAAGCGAACTGTTGGCCCGTTCTGACAACAGGGAGCACAGAAGGGTTGGTGGCAGAGTTGCCTTGGAAGTTGTAGGTTGCCCAAACCAGGAGATGCAGGGTGGGAGGTGGCTGTAGCTGCTCCCAAGCCCACAGATTTGGGGTCACCTGTCTGAGAACATGCTGGAGGACACAAGATTTTCATGCAATGACCTGGTCAGGTGTATTCTGGGCTAACTTAAGCAAAAGAACTGGAGAGCTGTTTGTTGGGCTCAGTCATTCCTACTTTTAAATGGCAAACATGCAAACATTGCTCCAAAAAAGTCCAGCCTTTAAAAAAATCAGAAATTTACAGGAAAGCTTTCAGAAACCTGGAGAAAAGTGACTTGCAGAGGAGTTCTTCCAATATTTGTGCTGTTAAAGGTGCTCATCTCTCAGGAGCAGATGGGAGAAAGCTCATGGAATATCTCTGCCCCTTGGTTAGTACCAAAATGGCTCGGGCAGGGGGCTGGCTTAGTCCTCTCCATTAGCCAAGAGCAGCAAGAGGAAGAATTATTAGGTGCTTTCAGTGATTTTTTCCCCCACTGTTGTCCCAGACCAGCTGACCCACTCGTAACCCAACCCATCCCATGCTTTGCATCAACATGTCCCTCCTTGCATGGCCAAGGTAATGAGAGTTTGGACCTCCTAAATGAACTGAGATTTCAATGTGAGTTTAGAGGGCAGCAAAATGCTTTCACAGGCAAATGCCTCATCTGCATTTTCCAAGTTCCCCTTTGAACCTTGGGGTATCTGCTCTCTGCAGGTTTAAGCCACAAAGGCAAACAGGAGGTCACTGAATGCCAGAATGTACAGAATGGTCAATTATCCAACTATGACTCACACTCTTGGTGTATTTACAAACCCTTGAATCACTTCCTGGGCTTACTTTAAATATAATTCTCCCTAAAGCTGGTAGTTAAGTTTTTAAGCCCCAGTGGGGTTGGAACTAGATGATCTTTAAGGTCCTTTCCAACCCAAACCATTCTATGATCCCCACTGTAACTAGGATTAATAATTACCTACTCTATTCTAAAAGGCACAACCTTCCAGTGACAATATTATGAAAGCTGATTTAAATACCTATTAGCTTAAACTTCCTTAAATATAGAGCTGTTTACTTTTAATTACTTACCTCTGTGTGCTCACCCACATTTGCAAAGGCACAGAGCACAAGTGTCTGCTCAGGGTTTGGAAAATGGCATGAAAATAAGGAACAAAAAACACAATTACTCACACTAAAGATGGATCTCTACCCCCAGCTCGTGCTCCTGAGCTCCCCAAGCTCTCCCAGACTCTGCTTGGTTTTGGGAAGGGTTCTCTTCCCAATATGAGGCTTTGCAGGGAATAAATGTTTATTAGCAGAGGGAGTAAGTTCTACTTTTGTGTTCATCCTTCCCAGAGATAGAACCTTTCACAGTGGATGATGGAAAGTACTAAAGGAACACTAATAAATAACGCTAAAGGACCCAGAATCTTGAGTGTGCAGTGCCCTGTTCCCTAAAAATCACCTGGGGATTACAGGAGTTGGTGAGCATAAAGCTTGTCTGGAGTTCTTCCTACAGTTTATCCCACAAATCATATGCTCCAGGGGGAAAAGGCCTGTGAAAGCATTATCTAGATGTTCTTCTTGATATTTCTTGGCTTTCTACAGCAAAGCCTTGCAAACCTTGGCTAAGATTGCCCAGAGAACAGCAGTAAGAGAGGACTCAGCTTCTCAGTGAGGTGGATACTTGCATTTCCCTCGCCTCTAAACCACTCAGGAAATCCAAATTACCTGCTCTGTCCCATCTCCCAATCTCCACGGGGAGATATTCACGCAGACTGTGCGCAAAAATATTTCAGAACATAATTTTCCCATAATTTTCATTGACACGACTTAGAACTAACAATATTTATGACTTCCCTCGCTCCGCTCAGTCTCTGAGGTTTCTCCTGCAGTTTCGTTCTTCCGACTTTCCTTCTTCTCCTCCCAAACCAGCCTGTCACTGAGCAGCAAGTGGAAATCAGAAAATAAAGTGAAATAAAGTGGAATGCAGTGCTGCTGGCTGGGGAAGCGAGCATAAAAGCCTTACAGAGCCAGCAGCCTGGTGCCTCCGTGGATGAACGCTGGCATTTGGCACTTTGTAAGAGGTTAGCAGCCTCGAAATTTATTGTAAACTTAATGCAGTTTTACAGCCTATCTTCAAAACATTTACACAGACAGTAAAAGATGATGGATATTTCCCAAGCATTCCTCTTGCCCAGCAGTTTCCCTGCAGTAACATGGCACAGGCAGCAGTGATCCGAAATATATTATTGATGTATCTTTGAAGATCTATTATCTGATATCTCATGTTTATTGCTATTATGCAACTGGCTTCTAAGTGTCCTCTTCTATAGGAGGCAGAGGCAGGAGATATGATCAGTGTGATTATTATTTGTGTTGCAGTGTAAGAGGCAGGAACCCAGCAGGGCTCCATTGATTTAGATCCCAGACAAAAGCACGGGATAACAGAGTAGCTGCTCTTTACATTTTACTTTTTAAATAAAACAGGGAAACAAGAGCAGAAAGAAAGAGATACAGGAGATAAACAACCAGCAGAGAATGAGGTGCAGGAGAGATAGATGTGTGTCTGTGCTGGTGAAGTTAATGAGAGCCATACTTTGCATTTAATGGCAGCCTTTCAATTGACTCCTCCATGATGGAAGGTTGGAGAGGCGAATGAAGAGCTACATAATTAGATGCCAATACAGAAATCCTGATTGGGAAGGTGGGCAGAGTTATGGGAAGGTCAACTCTTTTATTACTGTTGGATCCTGCATGTTTTGCTGTGCCACATCTTCAGTCTCATTTCATCCCCGACGTGTTTTATGGATTATGTGGCTCGGGCGCCGCTCTCGTTGAGTGCACGCTCTGCTCTTATTTATTCTCACTACATCTTTAGAGCCAAGAACTGGATCAAACTTACAGTGAAAAGCACAATAGATTTTCTGTTAGTGCTGATTTAAGCAGAGGTCTGGGATGTTTCTATAGCCAGGCTGAATGGGAGCACAGCGTTACCTGAGCAGGGAACGTCCCGTTGGGCGACACGTGCTCGTAAAAGGTAACGACACAGTGTAAATTTAACAGTATCTGCTAATCACAAGATGAGTTGGCAACAGCAGCAAGAAGGAGAACAACCTGAAATGTTCAGAGAGCAGCCAGAGCAGAGACCATTGCCTTTGAATTGGATAAACACTAAATTCTTCTTTAGCAAGGAAAGTCCATGAGGGAGCAGCGGTGGCTTTATAAAGCCAACAGACACAACAATGTCCTGGATGATCCGTCCTCATTTTCTTACTCATTCAGGAGAGTTCCTCGTGCCTCAAAACCCTAACTCTGCTGTTCAGCTCCTGACAATTTGCTCAGTAATTCTCAATCCAGGCTGTTTTCAACACTTGCTGCAGGTCCCACAGCAGCTTTCAGCACCCTGAGCTGTTGGAGAGAGAAACGCTCGCTCCAGTAGCTGAGCAGTGGCCCAACCTACAAACAACTGAGCGTTGTAAATTAGACAAATTCCTAAAATAATAAAAGCAATTCTGTGTCCTGCCTGCACCTGCAAACATGTGTTGAGATTGGGACACAGTCAGCTCTTGTGTTCAGCATGGAAAATATGTATTATTCCCCATCCCTGGAATGTCCAAGGCCAGGCCGGAGCAACCTAGGATAGTGGAAGGTGATCTTGTCCATGGCATGGGGTGGAACTGGATGGTCTTTAAGGTCCTTTCCAACCCAATCCATTCTGATTCTATGATCCTCTTATATCAGGAACATGTGTTTATGCATAGAAATACAGTTTTCCAATACTTTCTGTAGTCCACAATCAGGCTCTTGGAGCTCTTTCTCAGGCTTTCCGCACAATGCTCCCAATTCTGTTTATGTTTCTTTCTTTTTTTTTCTTTCCCTTCCACATTTCAAAGTATGGTCTTTACAAACCTCAGACATCCCAAAATGTTGCTGCAGCCTTTAGTTTCCCAGGCATAGATCAATCATACCTATATATAACCTAAAGTTAGGTGTGGGTAGATATATATAACTATATATATGTGTGTGCAAATATATAGGTATATATAAATTTGAAGCAGGAAAGTACAGATATTACGATGCCACATTTGAAATTTGGGATTTAACTGTGGCTAATTCCCTTTCCAGACCAGTCAGGTCTCATGGCTGAGCATCCCCAGCACTGAGAGCTGATGCTACACCAATAACAAGAGCTGAAGGTCTACACAGTATTTTGGTGGTGTGACAGTTGATAATGATGTTGATAATAATGCATTTGTGTCCCAGTCGTGGCTGGGAGTTCTCAAAATACAGGTGGATTCCCATTTATTACAGAAAATTGGTTTTCAGACAGAACAATCATGACCTGGAGCTTTGGGGTACAGGTAACACTTGGAATTTAATTCAGGAAGGGCCACAGCCATGTAATAAATATATATACACACTGGAGATTATTATCACAAGGTGATGCCTTGAAATTATCACTACCCAAGAAGTTAAAATTCAATATGTTATATACATTTTCAGGGTGGAATCTATAAGCTTGTATGCAAATCTGTTTGTGCATATGTAATTCTGTCCCAAATTAGATCAGATTTTCAGCATGCCTCCACTACTCATGTGCTATTTTTAGCTCTCTGGGTGTTACAGTAATAGGGATGCATTTAAAGTATGATGTTAAAAATGAAATTACGCCTTAGCCACCATCTAAGTTCATAATTTTTTTTCCTAATTGCTTAGAATTTTTGAAAAATATCTAGTGTTCTCTGGTAGAGCAGATGGAGCTGTGAGCAGTTTCCTACATGATAATATACTTTGGTTCTGGCTGAGGGTGCTGCTTTGTTTCTTCATTATCTTATTAAATAATACTCAGGCTGGAAAAATCAGAACTTCCCTATTTTTCAGGAGTTTCAAGCAGACCAAGCACAATTCAGGGACAAGTGCAGAGAAATTAATGACAGTTCTGGGATTACTCTTCAATGCAATTCCTTGCAATGCTGTTTCCAAGGAGTAACACCTTCCATGAACACTGGGTCTGAAATCCAAAGAGGCCTAAAAAGCAGATTTTCCAAGTTCATCTAACTTGATTTTTATTTCAAATCACAATGACTACAGTTACCTTAATGTGATCACCTGGCCAGTTTTCAGCCTCTTTTGCAAGTCTGATAATACCTATAGTATCTACTGGGCCTCTGAATAACTGGATACATGAAATTTAAATGAGAAATGCTTACCCAATGCCATAAAATACACCAGAATGCTGTTTATCATAACTCACTGATCTATGGCAGAGAACTCTGTGTATTGAAAATAAATAGTTATGCAGTTCTGCCACCTTTTCCTGAAAGAAGTTCTGTAGAGACACGACACAGGTATTGATAACCAGAGCTCCACATCTACCAGCAAGATGCGTTTCTTCATCCCATTCCGTGGACTTCATAAATGAGGCAAAGATTTTAAAGACAAAATAGTGTGGGGCTCAATTTTAGGGCTAAAAGCATTGATTATCCACCAGATGGGTGCTGGGGTTTTTTTATAGAGAGAAGAAAACCTGTAGATAAATTTGTTTTTGTTTCTCCCAGTAGGAATTTTGGACTATTTAATTAAAGGCCTCATTGCCCCATCATTAAATTCAAAGAAGCATATCTAATGCAAGCACTTAGATGTAATGTCACTTATTAGTCTTTAATGACGAGAAACATTCTTTCTCTGAAGAACAGCTGTAGAAATAGTGCCCATGTCAGCCACAAAATTATATATTATGAGGAGTATTAATGTGTATTTAATGGCTGTAAAAATATTCCTTTATGAAAAGGACTGTGTTCTTTCTTGTTCAGCTTCACTCGTAAGGGAGGTTAATTAAAGGCAGAACATCAGGAATTCTGTAGCACTACAGGTCATTCATCTGTACCAAAGTGGAACACAAGTCTGCAAAAGCTCCTTGCCAGCGATAACATAAAACTCTCTGCTCCACTGCTCAGGAGAGATCACTGGGCTGCCTTGTAACTTGGCTTTCACGATCCAACAGCCAGGAAATCTCCCTTTAAACAGAAGATTTATCTAACCCTTTTCAGATTATTCTTTAGAAATATATATATATTCATATTATTCTTTATAAACATATATTCATATTAATCTTTATACATATATATTCATATTATTCTTTTATATATATACATATATGTATAAAGTGCTTCTGAAGTGTTGGGAAAAAGTAATAAAGGAACTGTAAGATGCCCAGGTAACCACACTGTTGAGATTCTCCATGGAAATGCCACGAAGTGGTGATTAAATGTTGCATGCCATCATCGGGATCAAAAAATCCACAACATTGCTGTCTACATCCGTACTTCAGGGCGGGGCATACGATGTTTAGTTAGTTTAGAACCTTTTCTTTTTTAAAATAATTTATCAGTTTAGAAAAAAAGCCAGAGCAGTATCGCAGCAAATCTCCCAAGGGGGAGAGATTCTCAACAGCGGGAGATTATCAGCATCTCCAAGGAAGTATCTGGATATCAGAAAAGGATGGGAGAGGTGAAGCACCGAGAAAAGGTTTCACTGTCCCCCATAAAAAACCCAAATGCACCGAGACAATTTGTCACCTTTTTCTGTCTTTCCAATAATGTTGTTATTTTCATTATGAAGAATACAGATGTAGGGCTGAGGGATGGAATTTCCTTCAAAGTATTAATAATTTCTGTCACATGTGCAGTTTTCAATCATCGGATTTACCTGATGTAACCCTGCATGGACCTCAAACTGGGTGTATTTGGTACCTGCTGGATTCATTTCAACTCTTTCCCTTGTTTTCCTGTTAAAACTACTGAAAACTTAAACACATCCTTCTGGGTCCTTTCCAACTCAGAATATTCTGTGATTCTCTATAGCAGACACCACCCTGCAACTTCTCCACTTCCCATTAAACCCTGATCTTGTTCCCATCCATAAGTCACCCAGAAATGGAGAACAGCCGAAATAAATCCATTTTGTTGCCTTGCATCATCCAAGCAGCTTCCCAGAGCACTGATGCACTTCTGTGCAGTGAGGGTTTGAGTCTGATTTCAATCTCATAAAAATGAAGAGTTACTCCACAGAAACGTGTGGATTGTGGATGAGGAGGGAATGAAGATGAACAAACCCTCAGAGTAAAAATCTGCCCACTCATGGCTCGGTCCAGAACTGCTCTCTGCAGTTACTGATTAATTATGGAACCTTCTAATATTCATCTGGTCCTTCTCCATATTTGAATTTATTCCGTTCTGAATAACAATTTCTCTTGGGAAGTGTAAATGGAGATGTATAAATTGTATAAAGGGGTGAATGAAAACACCAGATGATTTTCTTCCTCGTAAGCCCCACGTAACTTAAAAAATTCTCCACTCCTGTCTCACTCTCACTTTTCTGTACATAAAGAGGAGATGGCCCCATACTGGCTCAGGTACAACTTAAAGGGACTTTTCCCCGCAAGAAAATGAAATATTAAAAAAAAAAAAGAAAGAGGACTTACTTTTTATTTTCCATCTGGAATTCACTGCTCTGCTTTATTTTCTCCCAAAGAGCTCCTGCCTCCTCTCGCAGAAGAGCTGTGCAGCTGTGGGTCACCAGAGAGCAACAACAGCTGGGGGGACCCTCCAGGTCTGTGGCACAACACCCCAAATCGCTGGTGAGGGTCGGGGCCCACGGGGACACGCAGCCAGGGAAGCCCTGGGCTGGAGTGCCAAGCCTGGGGGAACAGCTGGGAAAAGCAGCAACTTGGGTTTCTGGGTTATTCTTTAAATCAGGTCTGACCACAAGTTCAAAGCAATTTGTTGCTCACTGTGCCTCGTGAAGAGCTGGGAGGTTTCTGAATGGAAAGCATTAAAGGAGGCTAAATAATACATATTTTAATACAGAGATATACTTAGACAATATGGAAATGAGAACAGAGAGTGGAAAATGTGACGGCTGAGTAGATAAACATGGACTTGTGTTTTCATTTACAAAGACCTCTGGTATATAAATGCTAATTTTTTTGCTGCATTATAAGATTGTGAATTCCAAAGAGAGATTTCACCAATTTGATGCATTAAACAAGTGTCTATTGCTGAACCCACTTCTTAATGGCCTGTCTCACACATTTCCAAAGGCAGCTGCACACCCCTTTTCCCTTGAGATGCCAAGTGACACCAGGCAGGGCATTCCCAGTAAGCGCTGGGTGCACACCCACTCACCAGCACACCTGCCTTGACAGGTCATTTATTTTTTATTACAGGGAAACAAATCTGTTTCCTCTACAACATCTCCAGCAAAAGCCAGGACTTGAAACCATTCTTATTTTACTTCCCTCATAAAAGCCTGCCTGAAGTAACTTGCAGACAACCAGTAAAGCCTGAAGTATTTCCTAAGCCTGCTGTACCTACCAAAGAGGTACATCAAGGGGTTTCCAGCATTTTGTATTTTATTCCTATTTGCTCTTTTTTTACCTGCAGATTTTCTTAAATCAGTCACTGCTGGGCAAGAAAGACCCCAAGGCAAAAGCTTTTGGGATGGATAGAGCAGGGATGTTCACATTTCCTTTTCTCCCCCTGGATTAAGCTGTGATCCTTCTCATCCTCACCCTCCTAAGGCACAATGTGCTTACACACAGGTAGGATGTGTAGGACACTCAGAGGGTACATTTATGCTTCTCCTAAAGTGGAAAACTCTTCCCTCCCTACAACAGAAGCATTGCAGCTATTTGTCAATGGAAGATCCCCTTTTCCCTTTTTTTCCCGGTGCTGCCATCCCTCACCAAATTTTCCTCATCTTTTCTAGTTAAACTCAATCTTATTCACATCTCTGTGTATCTCATATCTAAAGTGAACAACAAAAACACAAAATTGTCAGGCAGAACATGAGATATTGCAATAAATGGTTTTTTCAGGCAAAAACCATCGTGCAAAGCCAGTCTCCCTGGACTTCCTTCTTGGTTAGGCAGCTACCAAGGATAGAGAGGAATGGATGTAGATCATTATTAGCCTGTTGAATGCTTAACTAAAATGGAGTTATTGTCGAGCTGGTGCAAGAGCAAAGCTTTACTCCTGAAGGAAGGAAACTCCCACTTTTCTGGATGTTGTATCATAATTTGTGCAGCTGCCTCAGTCCTGCAGAACCTGTGCTCAGCTCTTACCTGTGATCCCTGCGCCTCTGCCTAGAAATGCCCACAAGAAGTGATGGCATAATTGATTTTAACTAATCCAGTTGTTCACGAGGAATTTGACTCTGTTCCAAACGCACTCTCAGCGAGGTTGTTCAGCTCAGACCCAAAGCCCACAGTTTGGGACAGAGGTGCTGGGGGCTGGTGGAAACCAGGCTGAGGGCAGGAGGCTGCCCGGCAGCCTGAGCCCTCAGGTGCTGTGGGAAGATCCCCAGTCACTGAAATAATGCTTTTTCTTTTCATGGTTTTCAGCTTCATGGGTTTCTCGTGCTGTAAAATTATAAGGAGCTTTTCAAGATCTTCACATAAAAAGCCCACCAGGTCTGTCTTCTGAAGGAGAGTGACTGAGGCTTATTTCTTCTGTTATTCCCTCTTCCTCTAAAACCTCTTCCCCAAATTTCTCATTTTTGTCTCATCCTTACTCATCTTTAAAATTCATTTTGTATAAGCCTTTCTGCCAGTCCCCACTCCGGTGTTTTTTGCCTTGTGCTTGATCCCTCACTAACTTTTTGGGTTATGAGAGTTCTCTTTGCTCATCTGCTGGCTTTTAATTGTGGATTCAGAAAGAGTAATAATTAGGTAGTGCCTCTAACTACCCATTGGTGAGTTCATAAGCGTGGCTGCTTTACTGATGTCCTGAAGGGTGTTTGAATTCAGCATTTTCCACGTTGTAAAACTCAAACCTGGTTAATAGGGAAATTGTGTCTTGTGTTGTAGAGATGCTAATGGAAATGGCATCACTTGCCATGAGATATTCTAATTTATGGCTCTCTTTAAAGAACATACTTGCCAATTAGTGTCTTTATTAGAATACTTACTTTTATCATTCGAAAATATGGCTCTTAATTGGGACCAGCTTTGCCTAAGGGAGAAACATTAGTTAATAAATAAATGAATAAAACTAACCTTCTCCATGGGTACCCATGGAGGGAACCAGCTTATATCATATAGACACCCTTATAGATCATATTACTTATTATTCTTAAACTCGCTCAATTATTGAGAAAGACAATTTCATCTAACTTTATATTGTCTTCCTGGGAAAAATATAGGCAGGATATTGGAATTTGCTTGTTTATAAAAAGCAAGTAGCTCATTAGGCATAATTAAGATAGAAGAAACAAGAGCATTAAATTTTTATACCACACCATCAGCCCAATTGCTCCAGGAAAGGCAAAAGCACCACAGTTGCTCCAGTAGTACATTGATCAGGTCAATGTAATTAAGGTGCCAATTTTATTAGAATTTGAAGATGAGTGCTTAGTTTTTTTCACTTCAAAAATGTGGTAAAGAAACTGTTCAAAAAATAAAACTTAATAGAACTGGAAATCCCCATAATTCAGTGAAGGGCAAAACTATGAACTGGAATCTGGCTCAGGTGGGTACTGTGGGGACATCCCAGTGTCCTGTGCTCATCAGGACTCTGTGTTTCCTTCTCCAGTGGATGGAGAGAAGTTGGAGCAAGGTGTGTTTCAGCAAGGCAAAGATTAGATAGATAGATAGACAGACAGATAGGGGGAGGTGATTGTCCTGCTCTGTGCTGGGGCAGCCTCACCTCCAGTCCTGAGGGCAGTTTTGGACGCCACAATAAAAGAGATCTCAACCTGTTAGAGAGTGTCCAAAGGAGGGACATGAAATGGTGAAGGGTCTGGAGGGGCCGTATGAGGAGTGGCTGAGGGCACTTGGCTTGTCCGGTCTGGAGAAGAGGAGACTGAGGTCAGACCCCATCACAGCTTCCTCACAAGGGGCAGGACTGAGCTCTGCTCTGGGGGGACCAGGGACAGGACCCAGGGAAGGGCTGGAGCTGTGCCAGGGCAGGCTCAGGTTGGATCTCAGGAAAAGGTTCTTCCCCCAGAGGGTGGTTGGCACTGACCAGGCTCCCCAGGGCAGTGGGCACAGCCCCAAGGCTGCCAGAGCTCCAGGAGGGTTTGGACAATGCTCTGAGGGACAGGGTGGGGTTGTTGGGGTGTCTGTGCAGGGCCAGGAGCTGGACTGATGATCCTTCTAAGATCCCTTTCAATTCAGGACATTCTATGATGCTATTATATTTTTTTATATGTATGTGCAGACCTATAGAGCTGCCCATGTGTTTCTACCTCTGAGCTGCCTCTGACAGGTCCCACAAGGTGGGACAGTGACACCTCCCCTGCCCTGCTCTCTGATTGAACAACATGCTGTGCACAAATGGCCCAATACATGATTGCAGAGAGAGAGAGAGAAGTCTTCAAGTTGCTTTCGGCTCCTGTGCAGCAGTGTGAGCTATGAACCTTTGAAAAATAGGTAGGCTGGCAGAAAACTATTTTCCTTAGTATAGTGTCTGTGGGATCTCCCTTCGGTGTTTAATCACAAATACCTGTTTCCCTGACACACAAAGTAGGCCTCTTTTAAAATAAATAAATAAAAGTGGGCAAATTAGGTTACCAGTCAAAGTCATCAAATCAGCAGCGCTATTTTCAGAGCACATCGCATTGTGCCTCACAAATTACCTCCCAATCCCACCTGCTCTCAGATCTGTAGAGCCTGGCTCTCCTCTCTGCCATGATTGCTCCACAGAAAAAGAAACAGATGGGGCTGAGGGGAAAAAAAAAAAAAAAAAAGAAAAAAAAAATCCAAACGAATAAATGGGGTAGAAAGTGCCTGGAGCCCTTTTTGAGCAGCATCAGGGCAGCTTCTCTCTTCGCGAGGATTTGCCTTCCCCCGCTTGAAAAGCAAACCTGCTGGAACACGAGCCGCGCTCGGCTTTCATTTGCAGCCCCCTGAAAACACAGGCACACACACACACACACACAAATGTGTTTGAGATGCTTTTGGGCACAAACTCGGCTTTCTTCCGTGGGCTTTGCTGCTGGTTTTAATCTGGTAATTGCCAGATCAATACTGCTATTTGAAACTTATATGAAAATGTGGGAAACTTTCTAGCAGCGGGGAATATATGGATTCCTTTGCTGTGCTGCAGGACTTCAGCAGCAGTAATTTCAGTAATTAGGCTGCTTTTCAAATAAAGGCCACTTCCATGGATGCATGACTAAGACAAATTATGCCCAGGATAATCTTATATTTTCCTGCATGCACTCGCCCTTTCTGTGTTCACATCCACATAAAGAAAGCCTGAGTAAACATCTTTTCCTCCTCCCACCCCATGATACATCTGTGTCCTGTCTTAGGCAGGAGAGCTCTTCCCTCTCCTTAGCACTCAATATCCTACACATCAGAGGTGACCTTACGTTTGTCCTTTAGAAATTATTCTTTTCCCGTCAATCTCTTTTCACTTGCAGATCAGCTTGTAGAAGGAAACAAGGCAAAAAACAGAGGAAAAATCATGATTTTCCAGTGAGTGTAATCCCCAGAAAGCAGAATGGGAATAAAAGCAATCAAGATCAAGAGAAGAATGCTCTGGAATTTTATTTTTTTTTTTAGCCTTTTCAGTTATTTTAGATCATCTTATTTAAAGCTTATCCTAATAATTTCTCATCAATGTCAAGAAAGAGAATACAGAAAAATGAAGCAATTATTTATGAGATAATTATGTGGCTATCTCAAAACAGCACCATCTCTGCTAGAGATATTCTTAATCTTGACTCAGAGAATATATGCAAGAATCAGCAGGAATTGGAGTGGAGAAACTGAATATTTTTAATTTCTGTGGGCTTGGGTGTCAGCAGAGCCCATGTCATTGAATTTAGTCAATGCCGTGACTAAACTTGGGCAGCAAGACATGGTTCCCATCACACTGTGAATGGAAGTTTCCCAGGATCAGGTGCATGGGGGCCATGAGAAGTAGAATGAGCCCACTGGAATCTGACTTTAATCTGTTGCTCAGGGGTCAACAACCATTAAATTGAGAAAACCACTGAGATCTTGCCTGTTATGGGGGATGAGTCAAAGTCATTGTGTTGGTACCGGGGGAGTCACTGTGCTTGTCTTGTGTAAAAAGGGCATGTCCAAGGCCAGGTTGGATGGGGCTTGGAGCAACCTGGGCTGGTGACAGGTGTCCCTGCCCATGGCAGGGGTTGGACTGGATGGTCTTGAAGGTCCCTTCCAACCCAAACCATTCCATGAGCAGGGGATTTTTACTGTGTGAGAAAGATGAGGAGCTGTCATGTGATCCTGGCGCTGTGCGAAGTTGTGCTTAACTGGAGACGTTTGGCCACATCTGCTCTGTGATGCTGCTCCCAAGCTGAGCCTAATGCAGCTGAGCTACCTCGGCGTGCAAGAAACCTCCACATGCTCGTCACCAAGGAGGCAAATTGTCATCACAAACAGTCATCCTTGCCTGGGAAAAGTTTAAGGCAAAAAGCAGGGGGATGCTCACCTGCAGATTCAGCTGAATATTCAGGGGCAATCAGTGCTGGTGGCAAATTCCAGGTGCAGATCTACCTGGAGAGGCTTTTCCTGGGAAGTCAGCAAAGCCCAACTCCTCTCTGTCTGTGCTGCTCCTTCACGTTCTGTGTCACACATTCCATCCCTTTTGCAGAACAAAACATTCCAGTAGCTAAGGCAGCTGAATTCTTAGGTTTGATTTGTTTCAATGTGCACATCCTTTGTTTTATGACAAATACAATTTAGCACAAACCACAAAAATCCTTGATAGAGTAACTGACGGACTTTGCTGTAAAAATCCACTTCCTGCATATGTTCATAGCCCTGGTTGCTTTATATTTGCCATGAAATATCAGATCTCAGGGAGAGAAAACAATATTCATGATAGTGTCTGACCACTGGCATGACCAGAGACTCAATACAGGTGATACAGCACCTGTCTTGTGCTGCATAGGACTCTCAACCTAATAAATTCCCAAAGCCCCATTAATTTCAAAATATGCCAGATATTTCCTGTTATTCTCTGAAATGCTTATTTTATTTTCTTTTTTAACCCCGTGACTCTGTGGAATGAGTTTGTTCAAAATAGACCCCAGGAAAATGAGTAAAATCTAAAAGTGACAAATGATGTTGATCCCTTTCAACTTTAAAGCTTTTGAATCAGAAGCTGCCACACAGCTTTGTTCAAGGTCCAGCTGTAGTTTTGATAGGAAACGTGTTTTGATTCAGGAATTATTTGTAGGCTTCATTAGAATGTAAATTGCTCCATGAAGAAATCTGAAAGAGATTGAGTCCAAAGATATGTAAATATTCAAATGTGATTGGGGTTCAAGCCCTACATCTCTATTTCTGCCTGAGCAGTTCAAACAGACGATAAGGTTTTCCATCCTCTGCCTCCAAAGCCAACAAAATTTCTCATACAATCCTGGAGTGGTTTGGGTTGGAAGGGACCTTAAAGATCATCTAGTCCCAGCCTCCCTGGGTTTGCCTCCAAAAGCAGTCCTGAGGCATAAGTTCAATCAAAAATCCTAAATTAGTGGAGTTGGAGGATTTGGAAGAGGCGGGGAAGTGTGGACCCCTGGAGCTGGGTTGAAAACTGGGGGATGGAGTCTTCTCATCACCCAAGCAGCTCTCTGTGCTCTGCTGAGTAGGGCAGTGAGTAGGGCTGTGCTCTGTGCTAACCTGCTCAGGATCCACTCGCTGCTGCTGATAGAAAATATCATCTTCTTAGGAAATATCACATCTCCTATTACTTTTGATAGATCTCCCGTGGAATTGTTTCGCAGTTCAACATAAATCAGCCCCGGAAGAATGGAATCTGTTCTTGTAAACACGGGCTGTGCACGAGGAGTAAATCACACAGGTGTTGGCAGAATGTGTCTCCTATGTGGAGCAGGGTGAGGAGGGATAAATAAGGCTCTGGCTCCCTGTGTGATGTCATGCTGCATGTCACTGGGTGCTGACAGTTATGAGGAGAGCAGAGACTGGGGAATGTGTAACGGGAAGTCAGGGAGTTGTGTGGGGAGCTCCCACTGTGCTCTCCTAACACAGCGGGCCAAGGCAGCTGTAGGAATATCCCTGAAGGCCAGCCTAAGTGTGAAAATCAAGATGTACTTTGGATTTCTCATCTCCAAGTGTTTACTGCAGCTGAAGGAACATTTATCATGTTCAGTCTCTGGTCTCCCAGCATCCCCTCTCTCCATCCCTGCTCACAAGGAGTCCCTTGTCCTGGAGCTGGGGTGAGCTCAGCATCCTGACATGGCAGCAGGGAATGGAGGTTTTGGGAACCAGGGTCAGTTCTCTACCCACACACCCCCCCACCATCTGCCAGGCTCACCTTTGCAAATTATTTAAGCTACTTGTGTCCAATTCCCTCTCTGCAAACTGGGCAGAATCACTCCTTGCCTGGATGTAGAAGAAGAAATGAGTTTGTTCATTATTGGAGTGCATTTGGACACTTTCATGGCAGAAAAAATTACTTGGTTGGAAGTGTAACTCCTCCTAAATGCCTTATCTGATTTCTGGAAGTGCAATCCAAGGTGGTGGTACCTGAGTGCTGAGGCACAGCCGCTCACCCTCTGCCTGCAGCTGCTCACAGGGCAAGCCCAGCATGGATGAAAATCATGGAAATTAGTGGAAATTTGCTCCATATTTCTGTAACAAAGTGATGCATCCTTTGTTTGGTAGTTTCTGAATTATTTTCAGCTATTTCCAGTCTTGTGTTTCTGTAATTTCCTGTTATTAACATATGATGAATCCAGTGCTGTGAGGGGAAATCCATGCAAACCAAATATTAGATGCTTCATTCTGCACAATGTTGTTTTTTCCTCCTGTCACTTTTACAGTATAAAAAGTATCTCAGTAATTATAAAACATACATTAGTTTAATGACAGGTCTTGCTTATAGCCACGGTACTGTTGAGGAACAGACTTTCAATAATCACTTCTCCTTTTACACAGTGCTTTCCCCAGAAATATTTTATGAGCTTAATCAGGGCAGGCAGTGGAAAGATCACCTTCAATTCATTTTAGAAATAGGAAAGATCAATAGAGGAGGTTGTTGTTTGAACTCCCCCGTCACCTGAGCTTTCCAAACGAGCACAGCCTCCCTCCCAGGGTGCAGCTCCAGCCAAATCAACACTTCAGGAGGAGGCTGAGAGCAGGCAGAGTGGTGCTGGGAGAACAACCTGCCCTCTAAGAGCAGAGAGTGGGTGTTAACGTACAAGACAGTGTTGTAACACTCCTGTCTTGAGAGTGGGGGAATAAGCTGTAGAGGTGGAATGGTGACAGGCTGCTGTCAGGTGCCGTGGCTGCTGCTCTGATGGAACTATTGCAGTGTCTGTCTGTGTGATGCTACAACCCCCCTGACCAGCCAAGGTCACACAGACCTTCAGTTATCTGCTGAGGAAGTGCTGGTCAAGCAAACAAAAGGAGTTTTTGGAGCAGATTTACCACATGCACCCCATCTATCTTGAAATTCTTTGCCTCCCTGAGTTGTGCAGTTCTGGTGGCACCTTGGAGCAGGAGGAATTCCCACCGAGGCAGGTGCAGCTGGGGGGATATGGGCACTGGTGGTGGAGCCTATAAGAGGAAACTAAGACAGCAAAGTGTGGCTGGATGGCTGAAAGAAGGTTGGACACCTGCAGGTGGGAGGGGCATGGCTGCTTTCCCAAACATCCCAGAGGATGTTGAGCCAGAGGTTTATACCTAACATGGGTCTGGATTCGTCAGCAATGAAATCAGGATGGGAATTAGAAGGCATTGTAGGAATAAAGTTCTGGGGCATCCTTCAGTCAGGAGAGGAGGCACAATGAGGTCCCGCTCGTTTCCAGATGGGGTTGGATGCACTGAGGAAAACCACGGCAGGAGGTGGTTCCTGCAGCCATCAGAGCCAACTGACCTGCAGGAGGGCCAGGGTCAAAAGCTTGCCCATGCTCCTTTTTTCCCAGGGGCTCAAGAGGCACCACAGAAAGGAAAAGCCACGTGGGGCTGGGGAGAATTTAATAAGAAGCCAAGGCACTCGCTGTGCCAACAAGGGCATAAGAGAATTTGAATATTACAGATTTGGTGACGGAAGTCAACAGGGTTTTGGTGGTCCTGCTGGAGAGGAGAAACAAAGATCCAGCTGGAAAATGGTGACAGGGCAAATTCAAGAGTCTGCTTTCCTTTGTGGCACTTGGAGCTATTGCACAGGCTGCAGCAAGTCCCTGTAGTATGAAAGGAAGGCAAAACACATGCTGTAGGTGCCTTCATATGGCTGGGGCCACACAGGACACTTAGAACTGGGCTCTCCATTTTTCAGAAAGTTCTCACAAATTCTGTTACTAGTTATTCGTAGGTGCATTAAATATATATATATATAACTCAAGGGGAAGGATATTCTTCAAGGAAAGTCTCGCTCTCTAAAGACCAGCCTACAGTGTGTCCTTCTTTGTTGAAATACCTGTAATATGGACACTGTATGACTATATGACAATGTACCTGACATTTTAAGCCCTCGGGGCTGCATGAGAAGAACATCCAAATTTAAAAAAAAAAAAAGGATAATGAAGTCTGAAGTAGTAAAAGTGCAGCAGTTACTTTTTAATGGCAGCTAATTTAGGGGCATTGTTTGGAGCAGAGTCTGAGGCTGTAACTCAACCAAGCACTGCCAGTGCTTAACTGTTGTGTCAGCCCTCAAGAGCTGCATATCGCCATTATTTTATTAATCACCACCCATAAACCAAACTTATGTAGAATTTAATTACTGGAGCCATTTGTTTGCTTTACTTGTGTTTGTGGGGCAAGGCTTCTGAGGAGGACGAGAGCTGTTTGTTACTCATGGCATATGTTTCTCCGTTAAAATCTGAATTGGGAAAATTTCATTAGAGTATTGTTGCAGTATTAACGTCAATCAAGTTTCTACTTAGACTGAATTAAATTGCCATTGTGTGGGTCTTTGGGTTTTATAAAAAAATTGGGTAAAATTCACTAATTTGATGGAATTTATTATGGAGACAGTGAGGACAGGAGTAAAAAAATCAGCATCGTATGTAAAGCAGAATCAAACCAAAAGCTTAGCTATATGTCTTTGATATGTTGACAATTCCCATAGCTCAAGGTAACCTTTCTCTGTAACACTCCAGGGTTTCCCTTTATTACTGTCTTTTTTAATAGAAAACCAGTGTTATGTTTCAAATGCGTTTTGCCAGTGAGCAAAAACACAAAGAGCAAAAGAAACCGAGAAATATAACGAGCTGAGGAAAGACAAGCAGGAAAAACCAGACCCTTTCCAGCACGATAAAGAGCCAAGAAAGTGGTGACAGTGGCACTGCTGACTGTTCAGTTGGGGTTTCTGAGATGGGTACTGGGTAGGAAGAGATCTCTTGACTTCTCTTTCCAAGCAGTTGTTTTTACCTGGTTGGGTAAATGATTAATATGGAGGTATTTAGTCTGCCATTCAGATATTTTAGTATCTGGATTTCCATCGCTTGACTGTACATCATCAATATTTTATGCTCAAAAATGTCCACGTGAATTCACTGTTGATGCACCAAACAAGTCAGTTGGGATTTAATTTTATGGGATTTAATTTTATGGCTGTCCATACCACAAACTAGTGTTCAGTTTTAGTTAGGAAGTGTCCAAGGCCAGGTTGGATAAACTTGGAGCAACCTGGTCTAGTGGAAGCTGTCCCTGCCCATCCCAGGGGGGTTAGAACATGAGGAACTTTAAGGTCCCATCCAACCCAAACCAGTCTGGATTCTGTGATTCTATAAATAACAAACAGAACCACCAAGAGGAGGTTCAAGGACTAGAACTTGGCTCAGAACAAAGCCACATGTCCTTTATAGGCCAGGTGATTTATACACCAGCTTTCCAAACATCTGACACTCCATGGAATGCTTGATTGTTCTGATTTTTAGCTGTTTTATCTGTACAGCCAAAACTTTGCACATATTTTAGGAAGCATTTTGAAGACAGGCTGAGGAACTTGTATATTCTATGAGTTTATAATAAACTGCTCTCTGCCCAGACAGGTAGTCTCAATTTCTTTGATTTTAGTAGGCAGGGGGATTTTTGCTCCAGTGCAGAGCAAAACCAGGTCTTGGAAGGTTTGCCTCTTCCAAGAAGAGGTTTTGTTTCACACTGACTTTGTAAGGCTTGAACAGCTACAGACTGATGGACAGGTGAGCTTGGAAAGTTTCCTACCTGACCTATGAGCTTTGTTTTTGTGCTACCTATGGCTTGTTGTTTCCTCATACAGTCAAAAAGTCCAATAGATGTTACCGAGAAAAACAGCAGCACAAAAGGAAAAATATCCTCTCCCAGGTTTGGAGCTCTGACTTTTCTACAATCCATATGCCAGTGCCAGTCCGGGTAAACTGCATTTTGGAAGGGTTGTTCCTGCAGTGCCTTGGTGCACTGGCACACTGCACCCCAGGCACAAATCCAAAAGTCAACAGTCTCACTTGCAGCAATGGCAGAGTTTGCTCTGCTCAGTGACCCTCACAATTTCTTGTTTCCTGCTGAAGGTGTGACAGGTGGAAGTGGGTCCAGTGAGATGAAGTACAAAAGTAGAAAAAGACCCTAAAAGGTGTCTTAGGAAACATAAAATAAACAGAAAATAATTCCCAAGGGAACGCAGCAATCCTGTTTCGATTCTTTCCCTTACTCCTGTGTGCTCTGCTCAGAGCACAAAGCAGAGCAAACGTATGTTGAGAGATGCTGCCTATTTATAAAGCAAACACTGACATCAACCAGAAAACAAAAGATAGATGAAGAACATGTTTTGCACACTAATCAATTTGTCTTAACTCAGAAGTAGTGAGCATGTGATGGGACTGGGATTTTAAAGGTACTGCCCCCTCAGGTGAGACCCCCCTGCAGAGCTGCCTCCAGCCCTGGGAACAGCACAGGGAGGACATGGAGCTGCTGGAGAGAGTCCAGAGGAGGCACCAACATGGTCAGAGGGCTGGAGCAGCTCTGCTGGGAGGAAAGGCTGGGAGAGCTGGGATTGTTCAGCTGGAGAAGAGAGGCTTTGGGGTGACCTGATTGTGGCCTTACCATGCCTGAAGGAGGCAAAAGGAAAGATGAAGAGACTATTTCCAAGGGATGGAGGGACAGGACACAGGGAATGGCTTCCCACTGCCAGAGGGCAGGGGTAGAGAGGATATTGGGGAGAAATTGTTCCTTGGGAGGGTGGGGAGGCCCTGGCACAGGTTGCCCAGAGAAGCTGTGGCTGCCCCTGGATCCCTGGAAGTGTCCAAGGCCAGGTTGGAGCAACCTGGGCTAGTGGAAGGTGTCCCTGCCCATGGCAGGGGGTGGCACTGGATGGTCTGCAAGGTCCCTTCCAAGCCAGGCCATTCTATGATTCTGTGATTCAATTTTTCCATGGATTTAAAATACCTCCCCATGATCGTTGTTCTGGACACAACCTGGGAGGAGCCCCAGCCACAGCTTTTAAAGTTGGAACCTGAAGTGCAAAAGGAGACTTATCTCACCAGAGAGAAGAAAAGGCATTAGCATCTGTTTCCAGAAAATCCAGTTGAGACTTGAAATAAGTCTTTAATAAAACAAAGTGAGCAGTGTCCCTGCATATTGTTGCTGACACTTTAAGCCAGCCTATAGATTCAGACAAGCTTGAGCAAAACACTCACTGCTGAAGGTCATCCAAGGCTTAGCTGATGTGTCAGGGAGGTTAGAGATGAAAAGTTTTCTTCATCTGCTTTCTTCACTGCAATTACAAATCCCAGCAGTGTTGGAATTCACCTTTGGCTGCACATTTCCTGCTGCCTCACCAGTGTGTCAGGAAGGTTCACGTGCAGTGGCATCACTCTGAATGTGTGTCATCCAAAATGAAGAACCCTGAAATACAGAACTGGCTGAGGTGCTTATTTCAGCAAGATATCCTTCTTCAAATACAGTTCTCAATAAAAATATTACAGATAGTAGTTTAAATTCCACTGCTATTTGGAGTGTGTGTGCTGGGCAAAATGACAGAAGAGATCCAAGCTGTTCTGATCTGATTGTGAATATCAGGCTGTAAAAGTTGGGAGATATGAGAGAGTGACATGGTTTTCTTATTTTATTTTGCTTTAGATGAGACAGCTTCACTTTCACTTGTGGGAGGTTATTGTTGAGGCACAACAGCAGATTCAAATTGGGGGAAATAAGACTTTTCAGAGGATTATTCTTTTTTTATGTTCTTCTAGGGAATACATGGGGGAAGTGTGAGTGGGGATGACCCAGATCAGCCTGGGATGACCCAGATCAGCCCTGCTGACCCACCTAAGCCCCAGCCACCTCTTTTCACTGTTGGTGGTCTTGGCAGGGAGCTGGAGGCAGCAGCAGCTGGTGGGACACCCTCCTCTCTCACATCCCTGTCCTCTCTGGTAGGAGAAGCCAACTCCTCCAGGGAGTGTGTCCTGTCACTGCCATCACGAGTGGGCTGCATCTCCCTCTCTGCCAGTTTAATTTGCAATTCAGTGCTGTGCCAGCTGAGAAACATTCCCCCCCTCCCTGTCCTGCCTGCAGGGCATGGATTGTGTTTGCTGTGGGCACTGGAGGTGACATCCCAGCATGGCACAGCCTGGCACAGCCCTCCGTGCCCCACTTGGGCAGGAGGGCCTCCCAGCGAGTAAGAGCACGTAAAAAGATGTTCTTCTAGGGCTGTAAAATCTCCACTGACTTGAAATGAGGGGGTGGAAGTGAAAATGTACAATATGTTGTCAGCAAGTGGAGCTACTTTTTTTCCCAGCCCCTCCTGTCCTGCCCTGTTTTACAAATCCATGATGCTTAAAAAGCCCTGTGTCTGCACACACATGGCTGTCCTGTTCTAAGTAGAGCAGAGCTGAGGGTTGACTGCGACTGCAGTGACTGACCTCACTTCCAGAAAGGAAGTGGCTTCCTTTTAATAAGAATACCTGGTTTATTTTATTTTATTCTATTTTACTTCTACTACTATTTACCACCCATAAGTGGCTCATAAGTGTTCTATTTCTATAGAACCATGGAATCACAGATTGGTTTGGGTTGGAAGGGACCTTAAAAACCATCTTGTTCCAACCCCTGCCATGGGCAGGGACACCTTCCACTAGCCCAGGTTGCTCCAAGCCCTGTCCAACCTGGCCTTGGACACTCCCAGGGATCCAGGGGCAGCCACAGCTTCTCTGGGCAACCTGTGCCAGGGCCTCCCCACCCTCCCAGGGAACGCTTTCTCCCTAATATCTCATCTAACCCTGCTCTCTGGCAGTTTAATTCCATCTTGGAAACATTTCACTGATTCAGCTTCACTGTCTAAAGCTCAAAGTAGGGCAAAAATAGTACGTAGTCCTTCACTGGCTTTTTGACTGAAAATAAATTATTTCCATGGAAAGTAATGGATGTTTTTTACTCATTTATGGTCTCTGCCTCTCTCCATGTGAAACAAAGCCTCTGTGATGTGCTTACAGCAAAGGTGCATTATTAAAGTGCCCGTGTAAGTGCTAGTTGGGAAAGAGTGTAAACAGGTTTTGACACTGATTTCCAACAGATTAACATGCAGGAATAAAAAGGGAAGGAAGAGAGGGAGGAAGAGAGGGCCAGGCTGATGTGACAGCCGTAACTGAGACATAATTGCCTGTAAAATCAAAAGGGAGGTGACTTTAAATAAAAATGTCATGAATATTACCAAAGCATTAAAAAAAATTCAGCTGCTTGCCTTGTCTGCAACATCTGACCGTGCTCAGATGTCCATGTGCTACACGTGACGTGTGTCAGGTGGATGTTGCAGGGGTAGAACTTCTGAGACTTTTAGAAAGCTCAGGAGGGTGGGATTGTGCAACAAAACAAAAGTGATGGCTGTGTCAAATAGTACTGAATTAATGTTCACATATAATTTTTTACCTTTACTTGATTCTTCTGTTTGATGGCCGCCCCATCCCTGGAAGTGTCCAATGCCAGGTTGGATGAGGCTTGGAACAACCTGGAAAAGTAGAAGTAGGGTTGGAATGAGATGATCTTTCAGGTCCCTTCCAACTCATCCATTCTGTGATTCTTTGGCAACAAATTCCTTATTCCTGAATTTATCCATTTCAATATCAGAGTAACAAAGGATAATTAAGAAAGAGACCCATAACTGCATTTGTGCCATAGGCAGCACAGGGGCTGTGTGGAAAAGAAAATGTTCCCCAAACAAAGGATTCAGTACCCAAATCCCTGTTGGGCGTGTGGCACAAGGCAAGCCAAGCCTCGCTGCAGCTACAGTTTTACTTCCAGCAAGATAGAAAGACAACCTGCAAATGCCTGGTAAAGAACAACCACAGTTAGAAACAGCTAATTGCTGAACATTTCTCAGATCTAAAAATAAGCCAGAAAGGAAGACAGCAGAGAGACAAACCACACAGAGCTACCCAGAGCTCACAGCAAAGGAGATTGCAGCAGGCATCAAACATTTCTACACGGCTATATCAGCTGGGTGGCTCTGCAGGAGAGAAAAGACTGGGATCCTTTGTTCTTGCAGCCTCCTTTGCCTCTTCTTTCTCCTTATTTATCATCTGTGATTTTAAATAAAGCCAAGGGAGCAGGTAGCCCAAAAGCAGTAAAGGACACACATTTTTCACCCTTATTGCTTTTGGGACATCACAGGGGGATCAATTCGAACTGTCACATCGAGTCAGATGTCAAGATGTGGACATTTGAGAAGGGAAAGCTCCTTCCTGCTAAGGATGGCTTGGATCAGCTCTTTTGTGCCACCTTTTGTCTCCCTGCAGGGGTTATAGGGAAGGTGGAGAAAACAGGTATCTGTGCTTTGCTCAGGCAGGCTCAGACGGGTGTAAAACCCAGTGAGGACCTTTCTCGGGGGACTGCCTAAGCTCTGAGTCCCACAGGTAAAAGTCTCAGGATCAGAAAGGTCATGACCAGTCCCTTGATAATGTCCTTTTTCCCCACTGGGCTGAGCTGACCCTGGGAAGCTCCTCCCGAGCCCTGGCACAACCACAGTGGCTCAGCTCTCATGGGAAAGCTCCACAGAAGGCTTGTGCCATTTGGGATTTCACAGCCCCTGAGCACTTCCCAAATGGTTGTCTGAGCAGACAGAAAAGGGCTTTGAGGACAGTTTGGGCAGATGATGACTCTGATGGAAAAGCCATCGGGTTGGCATTCAGGGACACTGACTCCTTGGGGAAAAATGACTGTTCACGGGGGATAGATGTGCAAATAAACACCAGTCCCCATTTTGAAATTAAACAGCCAACCTTCGAGGAGATGTTTCCCCAGAGATCCCTTTGCTGGATTATCACCCCCTGGCATCAGCTCCTCTCTGTCCCAGCTCTCAGGCAGCAGGGATCTCATCTCCTGGTGTTCATTCCAGCCCCTTGGCACATCTTTGTCCCCAGCACCCTGCCAGGGACCAGCACAGCTCCTGGGCCCTGTGGGCAGGTTGTCTTGCTCTACATGGACATGAAGGTCTCTTGTCAGCCTCTGAGGCGGGACAGAAAGGATCAGTGGTGCCAACTCCTGATAGGGAAGGAGGTGGAAGAGGTATTTCCTTGAGCACCTCAATTCAGTGGTTTGATGGTCATACACTTCCCTCTCTTGTAATGTCTTAGTTTGGACAATGGTATCTGCCCCACTGGCTTCTTCTTAGAACTGATGTGTTGGGGTGACTGATTTGCTGTTCACTTCAGAAAAACTGGGGCTGTACCCAATAATCATCAATTCCCATCTTGAGCTTCCTCGTGCGCCCCCCCGTGTTTGCAGCTCCCCGGTGTCAAATCCAGAAGAATGCTGCCACACCTCTGATATCACAGAATCACAGAGGCAGAGAATGGCCTGGCTTGGAAGGGACCTTAAAGAGCATCCCATTCCACCCCCTGCCATGGGCAGGGACACCTTCCACTAGCCCAGGTTGCTCCAACCTGGCCTTGGACACTTCCAGGCATGGGGCAGCCACAGCTTCTCTGAGCAACCTGGCCATACAGCTTCTTTCTACCCTGACAGATCTGATGAAAGCCTATTTTTATTTTCTGTGAGCATTCTTAAAGAAAAAAACCCACCCATTATTAAAGGGGTGCAGTGCAGGTGTTTAAAGAGGCAGCTCCTCTCTCCTCTTGACACGAAGATGAACTTCCCCTGATCTCTGACTCGTTGCCCTGGGCCATCGCTCTAATTTCTTTGACTTCTGATGAGCAGATGCTCTAAATCTGTCAATATGAAGCACAAAAGGGTCTTATTAATGGTCCAACTCCTATGTTTGTCACGGGCAGTGCTATCAATCTTACCTCATACATGTGCATTAGCTGGCAATTGTTTACATAGGCTGCAGCTCCCACTCGGAGCTTTAAACCCCCTCCGTTCATGCTGCTGCCCCATCCACAGTGGTCTTTATGCCATATATATCACATTTATATGGCTTGAGTGAGCTTGAGGCTCACTTTCCTTGTAGGGCACCCAGCTGTAAGGTCCTTTGCTGTTTTCCATAGTATATTGGTGCTCCCTGAATTATTCACTCCCTTTCTGAGAAGCAGCATTAAGAATGTAATCTTCTGTTCATAAATCCATTGGAAGACTCTTAATAATGTAAGCCTTAGTGGAACTTCCCAGCATTGCAAAGGGAGGAGTAAGCATTTCCTTGGGGTTTCAGATGGTTCACTTTCCTGGGACAAAATGAAATCCATTCCATAGAGAAGAGACAACACAGCTTTTGGAAGATTTCAAACTTTCTCTTCTTCTTTTTCCTTGTAATGAATGATCAGCTGCTCTGGCACTACAGGAAGGTCCATAAAACTTGCAGAATACACAAAAGCCAAATCCAGGACCATTCATGTTCCTCAGTTAACACTAATGCATGTCCTGATCCTGGTGCAAAGAGGTTTTGCCTCACTGGAGATACTCAAGAACTGTCTGGAGGCAATTCTGTGCCTTGTGCTCTGGGATGACCCTGCTGTGGTGCCTTCCCACCTGACCTGAGATTTCAGAGGCAAACCATCACCTTATAAACATCAGCTCAGGTGAAATCAGACCCACAACTGTTCCTTTACATCTAGTCTCAAAAGTGATGATAATTTCCCACAAGTGAAGTAATTGCAGAGTTATTTGCAAGTCTGGGAGATACATGGATTAGTCAAATAAAGCTTAGAACCCACTGACTGTCTCATGGCCTCGGTGGTGCAGCACTTTGAACTTTCTACAGCATATTTACACTGATCTGACTTTTTTCTGGCCTCATCATCTACATAAAACCTCTCCTGTGTTTACAGAAATACCATAAATACATTTGGACCAGAGCTGTTTGGTTTTGTTTCGTCCCACAGGATGTATCCAATTCAGGATATAATTTTCAGATAATGACTTAAACGGGAATATACGTGTTCATACCCTGCTAACACGACTTCCAAACTAACACCATCCCTTTTAGGAAATCATGTATGCACAACCAGTGAACTGGGAAGTGCTGTGGAAAGCTAAAATTCAAAAAGTGACAGTTAATAACTTATCTGTTGAATGTACCCAACTGTCCTCGGGAAAAAATAATTGTTTCTATTAAAAAAAAAAAAAAAAAAAGTCAGCTTTGTTTTATTCTTCTAACAGCCATAAAAGTATTTGTCTCTATCCTCATTATTGTCAGGCTACTATTCTTCTAATACAAACCTACCCTATCATTACTGGAATAAAGTTTATCTGTTATTCATAAGCTGCAGAGAGATGTTTTCCCTTACTCTTGGGTTTTTTTCCCCCTCTCTGCTGTTTTTAATGGATTTCTATAGAAATCTTTCAAATAAAAATTTGTATTACTTTCTCTTGCCTCGGCACAAATATACTTTTTTTGCCTGTATTTCTGTGCTGAAATTTATACAGTTCTATTTTTGTCCCTCCTTATCTGGTACGTTCACAATAGACCGTGTCTCGCTCAGAATTGTCTCCGTGGCTCCCGTTCTGGGAAAAATCTGAAAGTCTTTCCTGTTCTCATTACTGGGAAGAGTGGTTCCTATCTTGAAGGGGTTTTTAGGGAGCTTCCTCCAGCTTTAATCCAGTCTCTCTGAATCAGTGAAAGCCCCACGGGTGGTGTGTGCAAGGACCACATCAAGCCCACGACGCTGCTCCGGAATCGGAGGCTCTGCTGGTGAAAGGGGCAGCTCTCCAAGTGTTTCTGGGATTAAAAGTATAAAAGTGTCTTTATAGTGCCCGCATTTGGTTGTATTAATACAACATACACTGCAAAAAGTTTCCTTTGGGAAGTTATTCCCAGGAGTTCTTACATTCCTCAGTGTAGTCACGGTGCTGTTGGCAACCAGATCCACGAGTGGGATGGTGGATGGCACAGAAGGTCTGAACATCACGTTGTAGGATGTCCACCCTCTCTGTGTCCCAAAGGAAGGAGGCGTTTCTCACTCCTTTCCCTGGAATAACTCATGACAACCATGATTTGAGGCAAGATGTCAGATAGGACGGAGGGGGTTTGATTTGATAATTCTTGTCCTATGATATTAACTCCTCAGTGCCCCAAGCTGACTTTTCTCTGGGTACTTGGAATTGGATCTGGCTCACAGAGCCTCTCTCCGCAGGCTTCCCTCGGAGGGAAAGCTGCCACTTGTCCCCAGATCACACAGCTGGGCTCATGGAGGATCGTGCAGAGGTGTGTTGGGATCATGGGCTGACTGGAGCTAGAGGGGCTTCATTACAGAATCATTGATAAACACGGTCTGGGTTGGAAGAGACCTTAAAGCTCATCCCATTCCACCCCCTGCCAGGGGCAGGGACACCTCCCACTAGCCCAGGTTGCTCCAAGCCCTGTCCAACCTGGCCTTGGACACTCCCAGGGATCCAGGGGCAGCCACAGCTTCTCTGGGCACCCTGTGCCAGGGCCTCCCCACCCACCCAGGGAAGAATTCCTTCCCAATATCCCATCCAAACCTGACCACCACTCTTGAAGCTTACAGTGTTCCCTGAAAGCCAAACCCCAAAGTTTTCAGTGGAATATTCCCAACAGAAAATGCACAAGAGTGTGGGTAAGTCTGGGATAGCTTTGGAAGAAGAATTCCAGCCCCACATCTGACGAGGCAGTTGGTTGATGTTGTTCCTTCCTTTATCCCAAGTTCGTTGTGCTGTTTAATGACATCCTGCTCGTTCACAGCTGGTGCAGGGAATTCTTGCTTAAAAAAGTTCCAAACCAAGGGATGTGAGGAAGTGCTGGAGTTATCAGCACCTCCAGCCATCTTTGGTAGGACTCTGCAAGGCCCGGGGAGGGCATTATGCTGAGTGTTTATCAGGTGATGGATGATTAATAGGTCTTAGCACACAATGAATGTGTATCTCTCCTTCACATGCTAATCACATGGCATTTATAAATGTCAGCACCTTATCGTGGAGACACACTCAGAATTCCGTGTGGCTTTAAAGGTATTTATTTTTTACCATTTTTAATGTGTGTATTATTAAGGTTGTGTCATTTGAAGCGTCCCTTGGGCAGCGACTTAGAAACACGGGGAGTTTTTATTGTGATTTCTGAAGCAATTGAATTGTTGCATTTTCAATCTAGTCTAAAAAATTCACTGCAGATAATGACGTTTATCCTGCGTTTCTTTAACTGCTAAAATGTGGCAGTGGGTGTCACCTTGGAATTTTAATAATGACAAAAAATAATTTATAATTATTAGACTAAGACGCTTCAGGGTTCTCCCATTCTGTTTTTTTTTTTTTTAATGTTAAACTTCCTTGCTTTGCAACCTAAGGGCTTAATTTAGAGTTATAAATTATAGTTTTACCATTTGAGAATTGCATAATTTTCATGTAAAAAAAAAAATCCTGAATTTCATGAATTGGCCATAAAAATGGACTTTATTATCAAATGTGACTAGGAAGTGTGAGCCTTAAGGAATTTTTATAAGAATTCAGGGAGAGTTTGAGTACAGAGAGTCCAATGAAAAACATGGAAACATTCTGGACTGAGCTGCTACTTAAGCTGAGCTTTTTAAACTGTGAAAGACTTTCTTTCCCAGCTATAACGTCCTTTCCCAAGCTCCTTGAGGCAGAGGCAGAACTGCTGTTGTCTTCCAGAGACTTTATGGGCCTGAAGAATTTGGAATTGAACTAAAGAAATTAAGATTCCTTTAGAAATTTATGCCCTCAAAGCTGTATTTTATGCCTGGACAGTGAAGCTGTTGAAGCTACACCTGAGGGCTACTTGGTGACATCAGGTTTGTAGGTTTACATCTTTGGTTCTCAACCATTTAGTCAGTAATAAACATCCACATTTTCAAAATACTTCATTGAAATTGGCAATAACTGGCATATTTGGGCGAAGATTGGATCACTTCGGAGCAAACATGGTCTCAGCATACACTGAATGTGTATCTCTGCAAAAAGCACTGGGTTACGCTGGAAAAACACTGAGGTTTTGCTTCAGTCTCTTCCCTGCTCCCAAACAGGACATGAGTCTCCAAGGCCATTTATCCACCACCTTTCCACAGCACTAAAATCACTCCAACCTTGTATAAAAGATTTATTCTCCTACAAATCACCATGTGTGTTGTCACATGTCTGTGGGCTCAGGAATATTCCCAGATCCCATCACAAATAATTCTCAACCAGTTGCTGATTACTCTTTTCTCACTGCACCTCCTTAAAAATTATCCATTTCGTGCATTACCCCTAAAATGAAGCTCCTACAATGGGAGGCTGGGGATGGCTGAAAAGGGAGCTTTCTCCACAATTCCTTGTAAGCTGTATAGCTCCCTGTAAGACTGAGTTACAACAGCCCTGGACTTACACAACCCCTCCAAGGACTTTACAAATAGCCACCACCACGTAAAGATAGCCTTGGTATTTTAATTAAAGGTCAGACAAACCTACAGTGTAAACCTTGGGGATGGTTTGCAGCAGTCATTTAAAGCAGAGTTGCTTAACAAAGTCTCACTATCTTGGTAAAACCGTGCCCAAGCCTTTGCTGAGATTTACACACACTGCAGCCTGAGCAGGGGAGCCTCTGCCAAGTTCAGGCTGCGAGTTCAGCACCCATAAATCACAGCCTGTGTGTGCTTTACACCTGCCTGTGGGAGGCTGTACTGCTTTACTCGCTGCTCTGTGTTGGCACACAGGGCACTTGTCGCAGGGTCTCCACACCCCTCTGCAACCCAGGGCGGGACTTGGTGCCGGTTCTACCTCCTGCTTGGCTCTGCATCTCCATGTGACAACCTTCACGGCGATGCAAACCACTTTGTTTTCACCTAATTAACATTACCGTGCTAAGGATCGGAGCGATGCTCTGGCAGGAATCTCCCGGCTGTCAATCACAGCTCGGCTGCACCGCAGCAGCTTCTGAAGGTCGCGCTGTAAGGCTTGATTCAAAGTGTCAGCTTTACTGTTACAACTGAGCTTAAAAACCCGCCAGGCAGTTCTTCTTGCCAGATTTATGAAGTATTTTAGACTATTTGTTCAAAGGATTGTGTCTGAATTTTAAACTGGAGGCTTTGATTGCTGACTCTTCTACCTTTGGCCTTATTTGTGGATTCGTTTGGGGAAAGAAAAAAAAAAGGAAAGCAGGTGACCTGGTTTGCTTGTTCATTCAGGGGTGAGTTATAAGGTGTGCAGGGGAGGTGGCACGACTGAAAGGCTTCTCGAGGAAGCCATCTGTCTGCTCACACCGCTGCCCTGGCTTCACCTTTCAGATCTGATTTGCCTTTGGTTGCCACCCAGTCGAGGTGGGTGATGTTTTTCCCTGGATGTTGCATGCTCAGATGGGTTATGATGATGATGTATTCAATGCATGTTCCCTTTGAAAAATTCGGAAGCACTTCCAGCGTTGATTTCCCTCCAGAGTTATTACACCCCACACAGATTGGCAGCGCCGTGCCACGGTGCCAGGATTGATGAGGTGACCTTGGAGACACAGGCACTCCCAAATTGAAAACACTTGGCACTCAACTTTGTTTTGGATTGCTGAGCAGGCTCCACTCCTGTATAAATCAGGATGAGATTACACAAATAATATCCAACATTTATATAACATTTCATAGCACAAGGGGATTCTTTCATACATGGCTCGAGTGCAACACTCCTGCCTCCTCCAGACTTTGATTTGCAGCTGGGTCCAACCTTAAACCTTCCGTAGGACTCGGGAAGGGCAGCACTGGCCCCTCCTGCCCTCTCCATGAGCAGTGGACTATGTTTAGGGTTTCACCTTTCATCATGAAGGTCGGGCTTGCTGGTCTTCGAGGTCTTACCCAACCATAATGATTCTATGGGATGTTAAGGGATCTGAGCATTTCTATGGGATTTTAAGGGATCCAGGCTTTTCTGTGGGATTTTAAGAGAGCTGAGCATTCCCAAGGCACCAGGGTAGTGGTACGTAGAGGCTGCTCAGGATTGGGCCAGCTGAAAATGCTCCATTATTTCCATCCATGGAGATGCTCCAGTGTGTTTTCACTGCTCCACGTGGTGCTGCCCAAGCCCTTGGACCTGCAGAGCCGAGCCCTGCATGGGGCTGAGCTTGGGGTCTCCACCGGGGAAGCCACCCTCCTGTGCTGCTCAGGCTGCTTCCCAACCTTTTGGAGTCTTTTGGATCCTTTTGGAGTCTCTTGAATCCTTTTGGAGTGGGGAGCCGCACTAATAAAGAGGCTCTGATAGATGGCAACGAAACATCTGAGTGAAAGAACGTCGAGGTGAACCTGTAAAGCAGCAATAAACACGAATCCAACCTGCACTAACGTTAATTGTCACTCAGTTTATATCGATGTGCAGTTTATTAAACCATAAAGCAAGGCAGCAAGCACAGAGAGCCAACTCTAGAGATAATTAAACATAATAAGGGTTTCACTTAATCCCTCAAAACCCAGGGGAGGCACAGTTAAGACTGAATACCCTCTTTGCACTGGAAGGCTTTTTTTTTTTTTTTTTTGCACAGGCATTTAAGAGCATTTCCCGGGACAGGGTTTCGGGACCGGGGGCACGGGTAGGTCCCACCCTCACATCTGAATACGTTTTTTTTTCTTTTTTTGTGCCTTTACATTGTGCCGCTGATTAAGCCTAAACTCGTGACTCTGAAGGCAGTTCGCGGCTCATCATTTGCATTGTGGTAGCAAGTAAAGACCCTGATGAGGGATCCTGCGGAAGGTTTGGGAGCATCCCTGGGCGCAGGGCTGCCGAAAGGGCTTGGAAGCGGCAGAGCTGGTGCCCAGGTGTGCTCCGCTCTCCTCATCTCCCTGCACGAGACACTCATTTCTTGGACGAGGAGGATCAGGAACGGGACGAAAGCATAAGGTGGAAGCCAGGGGCTGAGCGTGCAGGCGGGTGAGGAGAAAGGCTCCTTTGGAAGAGCGAGACAATTACGGCAAATCTGGAATTACAGCCGGAGGGCAAAAAAGCCGCGAGCGGTAATTTGGGACTCCAAGGTCTGCCGTTAGTGGGACCGGGACCGGGCGAGGGTGTGGGAAAGGCGGGGAGCGGGACGGGAGCAGGCTCGGCGCTGCCGCGGAGGATCCCGCAGGTGCGGGAGGAGCAGCACCTGGGCTGCAGGAGCACGGCACGGGGCAGGGGAAAGGATGCTGCCCGCGGGTCGGGGACCGCGCCGGCGCCGCGCACACCCGCGGGCGGGCACCGAGCGCTGCCCCGGGCCTCGGCGGGGCTCCGAAGGGGCATCGAAAGGGCAGCGAGGGTGCAGCGGAGGGGCAGCGAAGGGTTAAG
>VXAY01004762.1:1754740-1799050 GCA_013399855.1 Oxyruncus cristatus
GCCCGCTGTCTCCGGGGTCCCCGCAGCACCCCCGCGGCTCCCGGCGGGTGCGGGCCGTGCTCCCCGGCGGGGCGGAGCTCTGTGCGGGGCTCTGTGCGGGGTCCTCAAAGTCGGCCCGGGCGGGGGTCGGTGCGCTGCCCCCGGGCACGGGGAGCGGCGGCACCGGGAGCATCCCTCCCTCCCTGCCTGCGCAGGGATGCTCCCGCCAGGCTGGCACAGACGCACGCAGAACTTTTTGCTGGTTCCAGCCGCGTTGCCGGCTGGAGTTGAAGCTCCTTTTGCTTTCCTCAGGCTGATGCTGCTCCCGTGTCGTGAGCAACATACTGCAGCGTGTTGTTTTATTTATCCCGGACAGGAATGACTTGCTCTCTAAACTACAAATTAAAGGATGCTGCTTGCATAACAAGTGGGAATAGTTGGTATCTCACATACTAATTATCCGTCACCTTTTAGGCGCAGCGAAAGAGGGGATTTTTTTTGCAAGGAGGGTTCGATAAAGCCGCCTGTGGCCACATATTCATTTCCACTCGCTGGATTAATGTGGGCAAAGGATTAAGAGCCAGCATGTTGACGAGGCACCCTGAGGTGCGGGGAAGCAGGGGAACGTTCGGCTGGGGAGAGAAGTCAGTTTTTGTGTTTGTGCTGGCGCATCCTCCCGTTTCCATGGCTCAGTTCAGGACCTGCATCCCAGCCGATAAATCACTGAGGTGAGAGCAGGGATTGGTGTAAGGCTCCGCTTCTAATGCTCGTGCTGCTCCAAAGGTCCTTCCCGACACGGTGTCCAGCACGGTGGGCACAGCTGCCCTCCCACCCGCCGTGGGGCTGACGGTGCTGCGACCCATCCCAGCGGCATCGTGGCTGTGGGAGTCCCTTCCCTGGTCCCTCTGGCTCCCTGCAGCAGCTCCAGCCCAGGTGTGCAGGTGATGCTCCAGCCGCACCGGGGCCGGTACCTATTGTGGGCAGCAGGGTTGGGGGGGTCTGCCCTTGGGGCAAACCAGGTGGTCCATCCAGAAGCCTTTCCTGCTGCTTTCCTGGCCAGGACACTGGTTTTTATTCTTTTCTGGACCCGAGGAGCTGCATTTTTACCTTGCGTTTGTAAGTCCCTGAAAACTGCTTAAATGGCTCTTGAATAATCCTTCAAAGTCACCTCCCCTCTTTAATCTAATACCAAAAGGACTTAGTTTACAAGGCTAATCCCTTTTTACTTGCTGTACAGCCTCATTTAGAGGTGTGCACACCGCTAATTTTCCCAAAGCAGGCTGCTCTAGACAATGGCTTCCACTGGCGTGCAGCAACCTCTCCCTCCTGTGCTGAACTCTGGGCAGAGCTGAATCCCTCTGACAAGATTTTGCTTCATTTCAGGAAGGGTCACGTGAACTTACCCCTCTCAGGAAGCCACACCAAACTCTGTTTAGTGTGTGTTTGTAAATACCACCTCTTGGGAGGCTCCCAGGGTCTCCTGCCCCATGTGCCCATAAAGCCTGGAGGCAGCACTTGTGTGGTGAGGGCTGGAGGGAGCCAGGGAGTGCCTGCAGGTAGTTGGAGTTGAATGATCCTGGCAAAACTCTGGTGAGTTGGAAATCCTCCCATCCATACCTTCTGCAGTGAGTTGAGCTCTCTGTAGCCCATCCAGCGCTCCCAGAATGTTAAGCTCGTGCTGTGGTACACGGTGACAGAATGTGTTGGGAATGTGAATGACAGCGGGAGAGCAGCTCACCTTTGCAAGCAGCCTCGTGGCAAACGTGATGGGATGATGCAACCCTGGGAACCTTGACTTCCCATGGGTTAACAGTGGTGTCTGGAGCTCCTCAGCCTCTCACCTGAGCTCACCAGCGGTGTCTGAGGTGGGCAAGCGTGTCTTCAGTGTGGTGGGAGGAGAGAGTGGTGATATGTCCTCTTCCCTGAGCCACAGGACACCGTTGGCTGTGGTGTGGCACAAGTCCTCTGGGGTGGGTGGTCTCTGAGACCACAGCCACCCTTCCCTGGGGTGACCTGAGTTGCATTTCCAGTGTTAATCCCTCCAGTGTTTGATTCCTGAGTGCTGATTTTTAGCCCTTGGCTGAGGAGCGTTGTTTTAGAGGGAGGAACAGCAGCACTGGCAGACACCAAACAACTGGTGAGAGAGCTCTCCTTGGTTCCCAGACTCACACCTCCTCATGAGGGAAAGTGTTTCTTGTTGCTATCCAGGTCTTTTTTTAGTTGGACTAACATTTCTTTGATTTCCAATCCACTCCCCTGTTACCCCATCAGGGACATCCAGAAAACAGGGCTGAGCTCACGTACAGTTCCTACCACAGATGCAAAACTTCAGAATAATTCTGTAGATATTCTGGTGCCATGTGATTTACTTCCCTTGGTTTAAGGAGTTGGCTTTGTCTGACAGTTCTACGTAATTAACTGAATTTAAAAAAATATTTAAAAATCAGAGGTAAAGACAAGGCGGAGTGAAGGAAGGATATTAACCATGAGAAAGCTAAATTGCCTTTTTATTTGCTCTCATGGTCTTTCTGAATTATATCTGGTGGGACATGATGGAGGTGGCAGGTCCCCATGGGGGCAGGGGTGGGCACAGCCCTGGTGCTGTGCAGGTCCTGCCAGGGAAGATGCTACTCCTTAAAAATACTCTGCTGGGTTTGAAAGTTCATAAATTGTCACAGGTCTATTTTTAGGTCTGTTAGATTAGAGCAAGTCTGGGGTTTCTTCCCACTGTGGCCTGGAATGACCCCATAACATCCCAGTAAAAGCAGGTCACACACTCCCTTTGATGCTGCTGCTGACCTGGTGTTCAGCCCCGTGGTTACACAGAGGATGAGCCTCCCTTTGAAGAGGATTTGGTGCAACAGTTGGGAATTTTCCTTCCCGTGCAGCGACTGGGAGTCTGCAGCTTGGTGTGTGTGTGATGTGCAGCCCCGGACAGGAAGGTAATCACAAACACAGCAAAGTACCATGAATCACCCCAAATCCACAAATGCCAGCTCCCAGGCTCTCCCAGGCGTGCTGCCAAAATTTAAACTTGCACACATCGTCACTGTTACCTGCTGCAGTGGTTACTCAAGTATAAATATGGATATCAGGACAGCAGTGATTCATTCTTTTTATTATTAGCAAAGCAAATGTATAATGATGACACCCAACTGATTTAGTGTTTCACATCAGTGCACAACTATTCCCTGTCCCCTCCCATCATCCCCCAAAAACGGTGATACTAAAACAAAAGCTCTTGTGTCAAATCTGCTTGTAATCTAAATACAAATGAGGGTCACATTCATTATGAACCATGAGAGGAGTATTTTCTACACTGAACGGGGTTTTCCAGTACTGAATGTGTTATATCTGGGAAATAACTCCATTCTTTGCCATTCCCTAGATACAATCATTTTATCTTAATCTGCAGGATAAAAAAAAATCTGCTTCAACATGACACCAAGAAAGAGAGAGATTTGTTGGGGTGTTTTTAATTGCTGGGTTAAATCAATGAAAATCAAGCCCTCAGAACAACAAGGTCAAAGTATTTGGGAGACAATCTGGTGAGTGTCACGTGCAGAATTCAGCTTTAGGAAGGCAGAGCACAAGGAGCAGATTTTGCCTCCTTCCTGCAAAGGAAATTGGGATTTTTGCTTAGGTACATAATCACAGCATAGATGTACCAGCATGTGGCCACCAGTGAGGTAAGTGATACACTCACTGCATTATTCTAAAAAAATGCTTTGAGGACTCAAAAAAGAATAATCTACAACAATTTTTTATTTTTAAAATTACAGGGATTATTTTTTTCAATTGACTTAAAGAACTTAAGGTTTCAAAAATGAGGTTCTGCCACATTTATTTCTTCTATTAATTCTTCCCTAAGCTCCCAGCTGATCAGCAGTTGATACTCTGGCACTTGAAAGGTTTACTGGAGGTGTCTCAGATGTGGCCAAACATCTTTTAATGAGTAAAAGTTTGGATATATCCAGTACCAAGCTCTCCTAAGATATACTTACTACACGATTAGAAGTGCCAGGATGGTACTTCAGCACCTTTTCTCCTCTTTGGTTTTCCAGTGGTTTCAGTGAGACACAGTTGTTATTAAGCCCCTCAAACGGGCTTTCCCCACCCATGTTTGCTGAGCCAGATGTGGTTGACAGACCCAACTTTTAGGCTTGGCTTCCTCCAGATTGTCAGGAGACAAATTAGTCCTGAGCCGCTTCTAACTCTAGACTGATTTACTTTCCTAGAAGTTCTATCAGTGTAAGAACTTTGTCAGACAAGATCGGTGTTTATACTTACATAAATCTTCAGCCCAGGAAGATCTGTGGTGTTTAAACCCAATCTGCATAAAGCTTAGCAGGTCATTTCAGTCAACTGGAAGACTAAGAATGGGAGCAAAGTAAAACTGGTGTTTGTATTGGTAAAACCTGTATTATGGATGGTAATTTAATCTGAGTAGGGCTGAGTAGCAATAATCTACCTGGGTTTTTTTAACCCATCTGTAAGTGCAGGGTTTATCCAACTCCTTATTTGAGAATGCTTACAAACAGCATTATAGTCAAACAATTAAACACATTTCCATCTCTGTGCTTCCAGTGATAGGAGAGTGAAAACCCACCTGGCCATGTGGGAGAGCCCACAGGATGCTGAGGCTGGGCATGGTTTGGGTGTTTTCCCCTTTCCTGGGTTCTGTTAATGAACCATCAGTAGAAAAACTGAATTCTGCTCAAGCCCCTCTGCTGGGTTTAGTCCCACCTTCATTCATGCCTGTCTTTTCACAGAATCAGACTGGTTTGGGTTGGAAGAGATCTTAAAATATCCCATCTCACCCCCTGCCATGGGCAGGGACACCTTCCTCTATCCCAGGTTGCTCCAAGCCCCGTCCAACCAGACCTTGGACACTTCCAGGGCTGGGGCACCACCTGAGCCATGGCCTGTCCTTCTGTGCCTTTAGGTGGTCCCACAGCACTCACTACTGTGAGCTGACCTCAGGGCTGTCCTCCCAGGTGACTGCCAGGCAGGTGTCCCTTCCTCGGATAGGGACATCCATTACTCTCATATCTGAGCCAGACCCTTCTGATAACTTTGCTGTAGGTTTGAACCAGGTTTAAAAGTCAATAATTTGTACAGGACAGGTTGTGCATTGGTGAGTGAACAGCAAAATAACCACCCTGCTCCCAGGGGGACCTCAGCCCACCCTGGTCAGCCCTGGGTTCTGACACCATCAAGTGCAAACTCCCTCCCCTGGATCTTCTCCCCTCGGACCTTACGTGGGACCCCCACGTTTTGTGTGAGGGACCTGTAGCTGTTGGGCTCCCACTGGTGCACAAATCCATTTCATGGGTTTCTTTTTCCATGATATTATTTGGTAACACTGTAGTGGTGTCAGTGGTGGGACCCCTGAGAGGTGTTGGAAAGGCACACTCAGAGTGGAGCAGGGCAGGGTCTTTCACCTCCTGCACAGAGCAGAGTATCTTTCATCCAATATGATATTTCTTAATCATTACTACCCTGCTCTTGTAAAAGGGAGTCAAAACTCTGTCTCTTCTTGTCATGAATGAATGGATGAAACTTCTTGGTCTCAGTCTTCCAGTCTTTTGAAAAAAAAAAAGTAAAAAATAAATAAAACTGAACAGCACTCAAGTCCCAGCTTTATAAAAAGAGTTACGTAGCATATGAGCAGAACATTTGCCTAAGAGGGTTTTACTCTAAGAATGACTTTTCATATTTAATTGAGCTGTATTGTTCAATTAGGGAGATGTATAATGCCCTCTGTTGTGCATGTATAGCTGGAAGCTGAAATGAATGAAATATGAAGTACAGCAGAAAAGTGATTTCCAACAGCAGCGGCTCTTAGCCATGTACAAACGGGATTTCAATCCAGGCCTTGATCTGTGGGAGTAAATAGGGATTGTGTAAACACAGCAGATCGTTACCTTTGACTTGCAAATTAGGCTGAATTACAATATTTCTTCTTATTCTGGTCAGAATTCAGGAACTTTTTTTGTTCTAAATCCTGTTTCTAAACGTTCCCAACTCCTGAATTAACGGTCAGTGGTTTTTCAATGTGTTGTGCTTCTCTGGGAACAGGTTGTTTGGGAAACAGCGGGGGCTTGGAAGCCCAAACTCGGGTGTGTTGCTGAGCAGTGACAGGCACAGACACGAGTGACACTGGTCCCACAGGGTGGCAGCACTCAGCCCACAGCGCTGCTCCGGACTGCATCCCAGGAGCATCCCACTGCCTCCGGAGCAGCCCTCCCATCCGGAGCATCCCAGAGCTGGGAGCACCCACAGCCAGCCCCGGAGTGCTGGGAGCACCCTGCCCCATGACCTGGGGCAGAGCCAGGGCCAGCTTGCAGGTTTTTAGCTGGACTTTGTTCCAATTTCGACAGTGTAATTTTCTCAGCATCCCTAATTTTGAGGGATCGACACAAAAGTGCATCAGTTTTGTCCCTGGCACATTCCTTTCTTTGGTGTCAGGATTCTCTGTCACCCGCCCAAAGCTGTTCTGCTGCTCAGTGTAGCCCTCATTTCCCCTCTGCTTTTACACCCAGAGTTATCCATCTCTCCTTGCGTTTACACCCGGTGTTATCCATCTTTCCTTGCACACCTGGATGCAGCAGGTCCTCCCACATTTTGGCTGACAGGTACAGTTTTAGTGGTGTCTCAGCAGTACCCTCCCCCTGCTCCTCCCCAGCTCCCTTGGTTTCCACAGTAGATGATCCAGAGAACAAGAGGATTCCTCTGTTGGATCCGGCACAGTCTGACTCGCTGATGAAAAGCACCAATTATTCATGAGGAATGAGTTTAAACTTTGCAGGGATCCATGTCCAGGAGCAGTGAGGGCACAGCTTGTGCAGGGAAGCTTTCCTGGAAGGTGCATGGCATGAGGGACCACTTGTGTGCGTGCTGTTCTCCTACTTGGTGACACACAGGAAAGTTTCCTGGGAATGTACGTGTTAAGGATAACCTGGTGTTGGTCCAGTCCCTAAATCCATGTGGCAGAAGAGATCTGAGTTTTCATGGGCATCAAGGTGTGCTGCAGGGGCAGGGACAGGGTCTGTGGGCAGGAAGGATGGAAGGCTCTGAGCATCCTTCCCTCTCTGCCCTCATGAGACCCCACCTGGAGCACCACGTCCAGCTCTGGGGTCCTCAGCACAGGAAAAACACGGATCTGTTGGAGAGAGTCCAGAGGAGGCCATGGAGATGTTCTGAGGGCTGGAGCCAGGCTAGGAGAGCTGGGGGGGCTCACCTGGAGAAGAGAAGGCTCCAGGGAGAGCTGAGAGCCCCTTGCAGGGCCTAAAGGGGCTCCAGGAGAGCTGGAGAGGGACTGGGGACAAGGGAGGGAGGGACAGGACACAGGGAATGGCTTCCCACTGCCAGAGGGCAGGGATAGATGGGATACTGGGAAGGAATTCCTGGCTGTGAAGGGAGGCCCTGGCACAGGGTGCCCAGAGAAGCTGTGGCTGTCCCTGGATCCCTGGAACTGTCCAAGGCCAAGTTGGACAGGGCTTGGAGCAACCTGGGCTAGTGGAAGATGTCCCTTCCCATGGCAGGGAGGTGGAACTAGAAGGTCCCTTCCAACCCAAACCATTCTGGGAATCTCTGATGATCTCTGCTGCCACAGCACCATTTTCGTATTCTTTACAGGGAATATTAAATGACCATTTCACATATTATTTTACCAAGGATGCAAAGATGGGAAAAGCAGACATGGAGCAACACCAAGGGTTGGGTCTCTCCTAGGGGGGACCAGGAATGTCTTGGTTTGAGCCAAAGAATTCCTTGGTGAATTCAGTGTTTAATGGATCTCTTCTAATTGCAGATTTAGGGGAAAAAACACTAGTGAAATACATCTGGGAAGGAAGAGCACAGGACATGGACTGACTCAATATTTTCTCTAGTCAAGTGGAAAAAAGGAAGCCTCGTCTGAGAAAGCTGGAAAGGTCAAACTAATTTGTACTTGTGTGATAATGGGTAATACCTCCATTGTTTATGAAGCCTGCAAAATCTGCCTGGTGCAAACCACTGCGATCTATCTGATGGTGATTTGGAGAAATTAAAAATGAAGTAGCAATTGTTCCACCCTCTTGATGCCTTAATGTGCTTTGGTTGAGGATTGCTTTGAAAAGTTGCGTGTTCTTTACAAATTAGTTGAGGTGGAATTGGCTCTCCTGACTGCAGTGTGCTGGGGCTGAAGGAAAGAGGCCTTTTTAAACGAAAAGATTAATAGTGAGGTTGGTAAGAGTAAGACTGAAAACCCGCCTGTGTCTTGCTGTTTTACCATTCTGGCTGTGTGCCCCTGTTTCTTTATTTTGCTGCAGCCTTTTCTGTTTATTTACAAGGGTAAGGGGGAATTTTATATGCATGTCCAGCTGCTGCTATTTAAAGCAGGAATTGGGGAGCTCCTGATGCCCCTCACTGCCTTCTGCTGCCTCACTTACTCAGGTGGATTTGCAGCTCCTTTAGTAGCCACTGGAGTTGGGGGGGGGAATTTTCCTGGGATTCTGGTTTCTTTCCAAGGAGTGACAGTGTTACCAAACCGAATAATTTTCCATGAAACAACAGGGAACTATATGTGGAGTCCCTCCTGCCTCGTGTACAGCAAGAAGTGTGGGCTCCAGAGGAATTCATTTGCCAGGCTTATCGCTGAGACATTTAATATCTGGAATGATTTAGTATATCAAATTCTGGAGTTTGGGGCTGAATGTAGCTGCATTCGTCATTGTTGCAGAACCTTGACAGTGAACAAAAGGTGCTGCAGGGAACTATAACTCACACAGCAAATTAATGGGTTCCCAGCTTCGCTTGCTCAGCTAAATGGAGTGTGGGAATGGGGTGGTCTCAGAGGCCCAGGGCTTCCCACAAGCGGGGGTTAGGAATGGGCATGTCCTTCATCCCCAGAGGGGATGGTGAAAGCACAGCCCTGGTGCCAGCTGGCTGGGACTGGGCTTTGCACTCCTGGTACGTCACTAAGAATGACTTGAAAGGGAGAATAAAAGCCCTTCAGCCTGTTGGTGTTATGGGAGTGTAATGCCATTGTTTTAAGAGTTTTGTTGGGGTTTTTTTTGTTTTTTTTTTTTTAGTGTAGGTCCATACAAAACCAAGGATTTGATTAAAAAAGTTTCATATCCTCTAAATGTTATCTCATGCTGTGACAGAAAACTGAAAGCTGTGAGCATGGTATGTCCAGTAACATTTACAGGTCATGTAACCACACCTAAAATATTTGCCACTGGAAGGAGATGAGGACATACTTGAGCACCTTCAAACTAACAGGCTGCCCAGGGCAGGGGTGGAAAAACCATCCCTGGAGGGATTTAAAAGATGTGTAGATGTGGCATTTGGGGACATTTTAGCGGTGGCCTTGGCTGTGCTGGGTTAACAGTTGGACTCCATGATCTTTGAGGGCTTTTCCAGAAATAATGATTCCATGATGGGTTCTCCCATCTGGTCTGGGCTGAGAGAGCACTTTGTCCATGCACTGCTCTGAAACCCACGCAGGCTGTTTTTAACCAGAAATCTCTTGGATCCTCAGAAATACTCCTATTTTAGAGCAGTGGCCATAGGAGGGCTGCAGCCCCACATCTTCCCGGCCCTGATTTTGCTCTTACCCTTTTTTTCTGGTTCTGCCTTCTTTACTGACAGATGATCCCAGTTCCTGAGAAGGTTCCAGTCCTCTTTTAGTTGTCAAATTATTTGGCATGTTGGTAGGCAGGGCACAGCTGAGACGAGGAGAGATGATGCTCCAGGCTGACGGTCTGTCTGGTGTGTGTCTTTTAGGACTTTTAGAAGGGTCACCTTGTTTGCAACCATCAGCAGCTCCTGGAACTTGGGTTTGGACTGGAGTTGTTGAGCACTTCATCTTGGAGAGCTGATTGTACATTTGGTAATTGGCTTAATCACCCTCAAGGGCTTGGAAGTTAAACCTGCAACAATGCTTGAGAAAGCAAATAGCTGGAGGGGGATGGATGATGCTGCAAAGCTGCACCAAGAGGGCCTCAGAAAATGTGCAGGATTGGAAACTGCTAAATAGTGTCACTGCGTGGGTTTGGCCTCGTCAGGCAGTTTTGTGAGCTCTGAACTTGCACTTCTCAAGTTTAGGAAGACTCTGCAGAGCTTGGCAGATTACTCAGCTGCCCAAAGCACCTTTGCAGCGTAGAGAGCAGTGAGTTACACCTCCATTTGCTCTTTGGAGGGAAAAACCACCCCAAAGCAGGTCACAGGCTCTCACCACAGGTTTAGGTGTGAGCTGGAGATGCCCTTCTGCAGAAAACAGAACATGATGAGTACAGTCTGTTTAAAAGCAAAATGTGCTCTAGAAGATGAATGTCTGGAGCTGTCTGATTTCAGGCACCAAAATGGTCATGTCCCAAAGTGTTCTGAGTATTTTTGTGTCACCTGATGGCATGAAACAACAGCTTCAAAAGGCCAGGGAAAAAAAAAAAATCTTCCCTTTGATTGTCCCTTTCTCCTCTCCTCAGGCTCTGCTGCCATTTTCTGCTTCGGTGGCTCCGCTCACATGGTGGCTCAAGCAATGTCACTCATGCAATTAGCAGTGAGAATGATGTTCCAGAGAAGACTGAGATGTGGAGGCCTCTCTGTCAGCACAGTCTAAGGAAGACTTGCCAAAAAAAAACAGTGGGGTTTTTTGTGGGTCTGCTGCCAGAGAGTCTCTCCTGCTTCAGCAGTAGAGGGGGTGGCAGTGGGCAGCTGGATCATCCCGTTTCTCCTCCATCCCCAGGGACCTTCCTCCTGGCCACTGAGGGGGTGCAGAGGGAAGAGGTCGAGACATTTGACACGGGTGCCTCTTTTAAAAGCACTTAACTTGGCACTGGAGTGGTTTTCAAATGGAAACCAGCCCTGCGGCCAAACCCTCAGCTGTTACATTCCCATCTTTTCCCTTTATTTTAAAATGGCAGGAGGTTCTGAGATTTGTGGTGTAAATATGCAGGTGTGTGGACCAGCCAGTGCTTCCAATCATTCCCAGTTTATCCTGAGACAGCAAGACTGCTCTGATTGCCTGCTTGCTATCAGCACACACGGTATCTCAGAGCCATTTTATTATTATGATTATTATTGTATTTTAGAGCCATTATCTAAAATATGGAACCACTGCCCCTAGAAAAGTGGATTATCCTTTCCTAGATGGCTAATTTTATTTCCCTCAAGAAAATTTGATTCATATTTCTGAAACATTGCCACTAAACAGCTTTCTAAGCAGAGTTGCAGTTGCAAGACCAAATTAAATTCGTGTAGGGAGAAGGGAAATATTGTTGTTGCAAGTGTCCAAAGGGGTTGGAATGAAAATAATCTTATAGATCAAACTTAAATTGAGTTCAGATATTACAGAGATAGCTCAGCTACCTGGAAAATCCCATCTGCCAAAAATAAACTTCAGGGTCACATTTTCAAATGGCATTTCCAGCCCTGGCCCATCCAGCTTCTCTCTCTGGCAGCCCTGGAATATGAGCCCCGTGGGTCACAGAGTAATTTGGGCTGTGTGAATCTGCTCAATAAAAAACAAAACCAAAACAAAACCAAAGAAATAAATAAATAAAAGGAAGGTGGGGGAAATGCTCTTTGAGGATTTCTAAAATCCTTCACAAGTTGCAGCAGCCTGAAATGGCAGATACTGTCTGTCTTAGGGACTTTTGCATAAGGCTGTGAAAATTTAGGCCAGGCTTTAGTTAAGCCCAAACGTCTCCAGGAGAAAATACCCTGGGAAGTTCTGCAGTTGGAAGTAGCAGCAGTTTGAATCCAACTGCAGAACTGGTTTGACCCTTTTTACTGCCGTGTCTGAGCAGACCTGGAATTTCAGGTCTTTAATTATCCTTGTGGAATTCTCCTGAGCTGGTGGTGAGCTGGTTTATTGGAGATGGAGAACTGAGATGCACGTGCCAAGATGGTCAGAGACACAGAGATATTAAGGCACTTGAATTTCTACCAAGCTTTACCCAACTTTTTTGAATTTTAGGGCACTGAGCTATTGAAAATAATAAGTTTATGACAGAGGACAAATTTTAACACTGCCTTCTTTCCCCCCCCTCCCCCCGATTGCATCATCATAGCTGGTTTATGCTTAAAACAGATTTAATTATTTTTGCACCTGTGGTTTTGCTTTAGCTCAGTCTTTGCCAGCTCCTGGGATTCAGGGGCTCACTGAATACTTGCTTTAAAACGACCAACATCTGGGACTGAAAGTATATTTTTTAAAATGCAGTCAAATATGATTTAGCTGTCTAAAACATTATGAATAAACCTAAGCATTCACATAGAAATACTTGACAGTATCTCTACTAACTAATGTCATCCATTAGCATTGTGTAAAATATGAAATATCAGGCAATATTTAAATCCAACTGCAGTGAATCCTCTACAACTTTACTGACAGACTCTAAATTTAGTACCTAATTAAATTCCATGGAACAGAAGAATGCATTTCTCCCCTGCAATCCACTTCTTGTGAGGACAAAGATTTGGTGTAATAGCTCTGATTCTATTTTTATATCATTGAGGATACTTTTTACATCTATAATTATATACCTGTGCTTTTTTGAATTTCTTCCTCTGTATTTCAGCACCTCTGCTGCAAAGGCCCCAGGTGATGGAGCTGAATGTGCCAGGGGTGAGGTTCAGCCACCCTGGGGTCTGGCCCATGGCTGTAAGGTTGGGGAGCACCATCACCCCTCCCTCAGCATTCATTTAAGAGCATTCCTTTTTATTTTCTGCAAAAGAATCCAGACCACAAAAAAAAAAAAAAAAGGGGCATGGAGTGACAGGACAGGGGGAATGGGAAGTTATCCCACTTCTGCACCCCGGAGTCCAGCTCTGATCCCTCTGGGAGGTGGTTGCTGATGGAGGTGGTTGAACTCAGGGCACCACCACAGTGGAAAGGACCATTCCCTGGTTACCCAGGCCTGGATTCATCCTGCCTGTGTGCTCAGAGCATCCTTCATCCACAACCAAAGTGACTCTTTTCACTCGAAAAGCCAACTCATGCATTTTCTTTTCCAGCCCCTTCCCTCTGTCCCAGCCTCTGTCTGTGGAAGATTCTGGCTGTGAGACTGTGATGAAATTGGGTATCCAGGGTCAGGGCCAAACCCTTTAAATAATTGATGGGCTGCTTTATTTCTTTAGCCTTGCTAAAGTAAACTGAGGTTCAGATGAGCATGAGCTGACTTAGGTGTTTAGTTGAGGAAAGAAAAAGCCCTTTGAATTCCACTGATTTCCCACGGGATTAACTCAGGACTAGAAAAAATGACTTCATAGAATCCCAGAATGGTTTAGGTTGGAAGGGACCTTAAACATCATCCCATTCCTCCCCCTGCCATGGGCAGGGACACCTTCCACTAGCCCAGGTTGCTCCAGCCTGGCCTTGGACACTTCCAGGGATCCAGGGGCAGCCACAGCTTCTCTGGGCAACCTGTGCCAGATCCTCCCCACCCTCCCAGGGAAGAATTCCTTCCCAGTATCCCATCTATCCCTGCTCTTTGGCAGTGGGAAGCCATTCCCTCTTCCTGTTACTCCATGCCCTTTTTTATTTTCTGGGTTCTTTTGTAGGCAAAATAAAAAAGGACTCCTCTTACATCAAACATATAATCTGAAAAGGAGAACCAAAGTTGGCTATCTGTGAGCTAAAGCTGGCCAAGTATCCCAAGGCTGTTTTGACTTCTGTGTAATTTTTGTAAACCTTTATAAATAAGTAATCCAACTGGAACAGATGCATTTCCCACAACACCTGCCAGTGTGTGTGTGAGACAATGCAAAAGTCAAAGAACTGAAGGTACTGACCCAAATATTGTGTAAGTCGAGAAGAAAAGGCAAGCGGAGGCCAAAAAAGTAAACAGCAGGAGGAGAGGCAGATAATGAGCGTCCAGGGTTTGATTGCTTAATGGTCCTGTGGTCTTGTAGCTGGTTTGTAGGAAGGATGTCATTTGGACAGGCAGGATATGGAGGGAAGGAGAATTAGTTGGTTGCAAAACAAGCAGGAAATGTGTGTCCGTTTGGGATGGCTCCTCATATTCCACTGCTGCAAATGGCTCCATCTATTAGCTGAAAATAGAAGCGTGGCAGACAGAGCTCAGTTAGGCTGGGCTTTACAGGGAGGAGGCTGCCTTACAGGCAGGGATGAGCAGTAGTTCAGAGAAGTGTTGCTTTCTGCAAAGTTTCCTTTAAACAACTTCTTTCCCAGATGGAAAATGTCAGTGAAACAGGACACTCCTGAGAATTCATCTATGAGACTGTTTATTTTTGCTAATGATACAAGAGACCAAATTATTAAAAATTCTCCAAGCTACACTGAACAAAGTGGCCACAGCAAAAAATATGCTTTGATCCAAAATACTTTGTTTTCTCTCTCCCTATTTTTTATAATCCTCTGACTCTTTAGGTCATATTACATATCTGAACACTTTCTGATCCTCTTCTGAATCTGAACATGTTTAGGAATCTGTCTTTGAGGTGACTGTGATGGCTTTGGGAAGGCCGTGAAGTGGTGGGAGGATGAGTGGGCTGGATTTGTGATGCAGGAGAGTATTTCCAGCTCCCAAACACGGGAGCACAGACCCTTGTAAGCCTTGGCCATGGCCGAGTTTCATGAAGCCTTAACAACCTTCCACACGTTACCAATGCTGCAAACACAGATGCAAAAGCACTGCGAGGTTTTTTCAGGACCAATATGCCGAGCTGGAAATGAATTCCTGCTGTTGTCACCTCATTCATTATCCTTCTCTTGAAGGGAAAGGCGACTCGGCCTTCAGTGCTCTGAAGGTCCCCTGGCTGTTCATCTCCTTGGCCACTGTCACTCATCCCCTCATTGCTGAACCTCATCACTCTGTATTCCAGGTGTTGGATTTGATCCATCCATCAGCTGTCAGTAACTTGTCAGGGACCCTGGACACTTCCAGATGCATTTTCTGTGCAGGTCCTGCCAGAAGAGAGGAATATTAAGCAGGGAGGGCTGGGCAGATCACACCCTTGCTCCATTTTTGCTGTACTTCATCTCCAGATTAGCCTTTTTCACCACTTTTCCCTAAAAGGGGAGCTGAGAATTTGTAATGGATAATTTTGCATTTGTGAGTTTATTTCTATGGATTGACAAACACTCCCATTTCACATTGGTTTAAAAAGCACATTAGGGGAAATTTTGACCATTATCCAAATAAAAAGGAAGGTAAAACTTTACCCATTGAGCTGAACTTGATGATTAAGCTGAGAGAGAGGTTTCCATGGTGCACACAGAGAAATCAAACTGCAAAACTGTTTTCCTTTATGCACTTGCTTCTATTGTTTTTAATGGTCACTGTTCTGCATGTTTAACAATCATTCTCCACACCTTCCAGCTTGTGAATGCATTTACATATTTTAAATCAACGTTAGCAGGGAAAAATCTGTGTTTTGCCCAGGGCTGCTTATGATTTTTATTTTTTAATGCTGAAATGCACGTTGTCCTCCAGTGGGATCTGTCAGATGGTCTGTTCTAGCAGACAGCTTTGCTTATTTGATAACTTTGTGTATTGATTCCTTACATCACCTGCTTCTTACTCACTTACTATATTTCATTTCTGTTCCTTCTTCTATTGTCAAAGTACGAAATGAAAACCTGGTAGCAGTTTCTTGCTTTATTAATTTTCTTTTTCCCCGTTGGAGCCTCGTGGATTATATTCCCCGTCTGTTTACCGAGCACTTTGTCTTTTTGCTTGAGTGGGAAGATTCTGCCCTGGAAAAAGCAAACTTTTAGTACAGATTTTATTCATAATATAATAATATAGGGCCATACTTGCAGCTAGAGAGGTTGTGGCTGCCTCATCCCTGCAAGTGTTCAAGGACAGGTGGGATGTGGCTTGGGGCAACCTGTCCTAGTGGAAGGTGCCCATGGAACGAGATGAGCTTTAAGTTCCCTTCCAACCCAAACCATTCCAGGGTTTATAACCAGTTCAACCAGGATGCAGCTGGTTTTCCAGCACCACTTTCTGCACCTTTCCTTGTACTTCCCATCCCTGCATGTGTCCCATGAGTGACACAGGGACAGGGAGCACATTCCTGACCCCCAGGACTCCTTCCTACCTACAGCCCTGGTGAAGGGCCTGCCAGGATCCATCACTTCTCCCTTTGACATCTGATTATTATTTTCATTCCCTGAGGAGAGAAAATGTCACAGTGTCATCCTGAGACTGCTGCTCCTGCGGCTTTCTCCAGGTCATTTCTGGAGGAGGCTGGAGCCTGCTCCTGCCTGCTCTCCCACTCTTTGGGAAGCGCTGCCTGTGCTTTTTCTTGCTGGAACGCCGCCAGTTGCTGCTTTTTTGCATTGTTTCATTTTAGTCCTATGCTGAAAATCCTCCTCTTGTTCCATCTGAAGTAATTAATTAGTCCAATTTCCATTTTTAAATTTAACTCCAGCTTGCTAAAAATTGGCCAGCCCTGCCAAAGTGCTGACATGTGTTTTACCACAGATTTGTTAGGAAAGTCTTTCAAAATAATTCCCAGATAAAAGTCAAGTGCAGCGAAGAAAATGCTCAAAATAATCTGAAGTGGCCCTGAATATTTAGTTGTGTTGATGAATAATGGAGAATGCGTTCTGGAGGGAAAAACAGGATACAGGATTGCTATTAATTTTCCTTAAACCCCTTTGCCAGGCTCTTGGGTTCGGCCTTGCTGCAGGAGATGCTCAGCACCTCACGGAGCAGTGAGATCTGCAGGTGAGATTCTGGGGTCTGGTTAAATACCTGAACTCCTGGGTGACCTCACACCTTGCTGAGCTGCTGCCTTGGGGGAATGTTTCCCTCTCGGGAGGGCACAGGTCACTGACAGTGAACTGGATGCTTTTATCCAGTTATGTCACCACTTCCTGTGGAAAAGAAGGTGAAAAAGTAGGAAAGTAAATGATGTTTACAACCGGTGTGTTTAATCTCCAGGGGGTTCCACCACGCAGCAGTCGTTCCATGGCCACCCTCATTAGAGCTGTCCCTTTAAATGACCGTCACTGTTGTCTCTTAAACCATTACCCTGCCTGCTTAGAATACATCTCTGGGTGATTTGACAAATGGGTTTCTTCAGTTTAATAGGGACGAGAAGCTAAATGAGTTAGTAAATGTTAATGTGCCCATGTTCTCCTAGATAACTAGTTGCCCTTGGGACAGTATCAATAAGTGGCATTTATATGATATTATGAATATGTTAATTATTTGTAGACAAAATAATGAGTAAGCAAAGGTCAAGGACAAATCCAGTTTCCCCAGAAATAAGCATCACAGAGCTTCTAATATTTAAGTCATTACCATGACTGAATATTCAGTGTAATTTAAATTATGTGCATTTTTTTCAGGCTATAAACTGAGCAACTTGAAGGGCCGTGCAAATGTTTTCTAACAAAACTCAGCAAAACTCCAGCAGTAGCTGGACTGGTTTTCTACACACGTTGGTGAACTGCCAGGTGGAATTTGGGATTGATTTCTTCTTGGAGATGTAACCTTGTGATGCTTTTTTCTCTAGATTTGAAATGAAGGAAGAGAGAGGGTGGCTGTGCTGGCTGTTAAACTGCTGAACCTTGAAACTCGATGCAGATCAAACCAAAATGCTCTGGAGACCAGAAATACCCAACTTTGCCCCAGTTCAGTGGTCTGTTCATCATCAGTGTTCTTTTTCAAAAGTGAGGCTGGGGAGTTCAGTCTTTGCTTTTTACTACAAGCGTTAGGATAAAGTCCTTTTTGGCAGAGACCCTTCTGAAATCCAGTGGTTCTGTGACACGAGGCAAGAGGAAAACTTAGCTGGTCAATAGAGCCATTAATTAGAATTAGAGGTTCAGCCATGAGTTTTACTTCTGAACTTTCACATATTGACAGCTGGCAAAGCAGTTAAGAAGTCAATAAGGAGCTAAAAAGTTGCTGTTACTCTCAGGTTACTCACTGAGGAGCAGCAGTGAAGCCTTTCCCATCTACCAGGATCTCCTCTCACAGGTGTCTGGAAGCATCTCCCTTCCCAAACAAGATGCTGTTCATACATGAAATATTCATGCTGTGACATCAAACCATGCTGCATATTATTTCAGTGCAGTAGGCCAAAATTAGATTCACATTTTATTTTGCTTATAAATGCCTGTCAGAGTTGCTAAATCAGTTTGTCTTTGCTGTCTTGAAATGGTGTCAGTTTGAATTTCCTTCACACTGCATATTGTTTTGGGCAAAGGCACATCCCCTCTCTACTCGAGATGCCTTGTGCTCTTTAAATAAAGGGGGAGAAGCCCAATAATTAAGATTACTTTAAAAAAAAACCTCTCTGGGGTGGCAGCTTGGACCTTTTTCAAAGTGATGGAGAAGCTACCAAATGCTGATGCGTTATGGTATTTGATTTTCCCCGTGTGCAAGTGTCGTGCATATGGGTTTTATGTATTATTTAATAGTTGTAGGGTGTATGACAAGGTGTCCCGGAGTCTTGCACTGATGGAGGTAGAGATAAGCTTTGAAAACCAGATTACATGAGTTCTTTAATACGGCTGAGGAAAAATCAGATGGATTCAGTGGTTGTAGATGGGAAATCTGCATCTTTCAGACCCGGCCAGTGTGTCCAAGAAGGAATCAGGGCAGAGGATCTTCAGCTGTCTGAGCTGTCTGGTGGTGGCACAGACCTCAGAGCTCCCCCAGACCACTCTGTGCCATGCAAAAGCATCTGCCAGGGCTGTGACCTTGTTCTTTAAAGCAGGGCGGGGACTGAATTCCCTGCTTGCTGTTTTGATGCTGTAATATTGCATTCATGCATAAATAATCCCAGTTATCCTGCTGCTGCTAAAAAAAAAAAAAAAAAAGCTGCTGTCCCTGGTCTCCCAGATATTTACATTAGAAACATCCCATCAGAAGGGCTCTGCATGCTTGAAAACATCTATTATTGTCTTCCTGCCTCTGTGCTGTCACCCAGCCTGTGCCTGAGGCTCCTTCCCTGAGGCATCGCTCCAGCTGAGCCCCACGGTGCTCCAGCTCCAGGCTCTGCCATGGAGACAGCACGGTCCTTCTCAGCAGCCACTTTTGTGTGTATTTATATCATTTTATTATTTAAAACCAGCTTTTTAAACTTTAACCTTCCTCCTTTTCCTCTGCCCTAAGTGTACTGCTGGAGGTTTTCATTGCAAAAGGGCTGCTGTCTTGTGATTTCCCCCCTGGATTGCCCTGGGCCTTTTGACATAATTCTTTTGAATTATTAGCAGAAGACTTTGTTAAGTAAGGGCATGTAGTTTGTGTGGAGTAAGGGCCTATAGTTTGTGTAAAGTAAAGGTACACAGTTTGTTGATGTTGCTGTTGTCATGCATTGAACAGTTTAATAATTTATAATAGCATATAATAATAATATAATTCATTTCCTCAAATGTAATGCAGTCAAGCATAGCACCTGGGCTATAAATCCTTTGGATTTCCCCTAGCAATGGCTGCTGGAATGTCCAGCAGGTCTGGAGCACGGATTAGAGGCTGGGTAATGGGAGGTCCTGCACCCCCTGCCTCTAACCCAGCTCTCATCATTTGTCTCCTGCTATACACTGTGATATCTTTCAGAGATCCCTGAAGTGCCCTGTGCCTCCTTGATGTGCTCCCCGTTGTTCCCAAGGACCTGCTTTTAGGATAAAACTCCCTCTGCAAAGCTCCCTCCACCCCCCAAACCTCCGCCAGCTCCTTCGGCAAAGCGAGGCCAGTGATGAGCTGCTGCACTTTCCATCAGGAGACACCTTCCAGAAACATAGTGTTGAATGATTTCTTGATAGCTAGCAATCTTCTGCATCACTTCTGATACAGAAATTGTTCTTCAAGGTGTTTTGTTCCAGTAGCATCTGCCACTGAGCTGGTTTGTCACCATTTCCAGCCGATCTGGTGTCTGCAAGTCTGGCCTGACGGGGGGTGTTGTATTTCTTGCTCAGGTCACCTCATTTTTTGTGTGTCCTCTGTGTTTTCCTGCCTGCTTTGTGGTTTTTTTGGTCTATTCCTTTGGGGTCCGAGTGTCTTTGAGCTTGAACAATGGAAGTGATCTGAGCTCTGCTATAATCCAGTGATAAATAGTTAATTTTGGAGGTTTAGGTTGACAGCAAAGCCACCTTGGAGTGTCAGGCTGTGAGACTTTGGTTTCCTTCCATAATCAGATAAGGAGCAGATATTTCCTGTAAATCCTCCCCTAGTGTTCAAGTCCTGCCATTAGAGCATTAATTCCGATACATGACACCCAATTTCACAGTAATTCCTGAGAAAAAAGCACATTATATTTATTTAATGGGCTTCCCAGGACTTACTTTGTTTCTTCCTGATGAATATGAATTCCAGCAAGTTCATCTGAATTCTGACCTTCAAATAAACAAAGGTTTGGGGATTTTGAAGCAAGGATATGGTCTTTAAAATCACGTGCTGTCCACGTGAATGTTGTCCTCTCTTCCCTTGAAATCCTCATGGAGTGCAGGGATAGAACTGGTTTAAGTGTTGCTAAAATTCATCTGTGTGTTTATTATGAACCACTTACACCTCATAGAAATACTGTTCATGTCAACCTGACCTGTGCCAACCTTTTCCTCTCCAAATGGCTTTGTTTGGGTTGGGATCATCACTTCTCCTCATCTCCTTTTCTTCTGAACGCCGAGGAACTCCAAGCAGACCCGAGAAGCTTCTCGTGATGTGCCGTGTGACTCTTTGTAACAGCCTTCCCGAGCACCTGGGCTGAATAAATACCCACTGAATAACTGGAGAATGCATTCAGATTCTTTTTATTTTGATTTATGTTCTACCTTCCTACCTGTGTATCTTCAAGAGTAATTGCCAGTTTTCACCTCCTACAGGGGAAGTATAATAGAGCTGAAGAATAAGTAAAATGTGCTCTGTTTCTCTCTCTCTCTCCCTTTTGTAAGGGAGCCTTTATATTCTCATCCATGCATACACCCAGCATTTGCAAACTGAAAATCATAACCTCATTCTCAGCTGGCCTTGCTGGAAAGAGCTGCCTGGATTCTTCCTGTGTTCCCTTTCCAGCAGGAGACCTGGACATAGAGCCTGTTCCCCTTGGGAATCAGGCTGTAGTCAAGGGATCCCACGTGAATAGGAAGGCTGGAGCCAGTTTGTTCCCTGTTAGAGCCCCCACATCCCCCTGCATTCTGATCTGATCCAGCCACACTCCACGTGGTGCATTTTAATGCTCCTGCCAGCACAACAACATCTCTCCAAGGATTCCTGCCCGTGATGGGGGGCAGGTTCCTCTCTGGCATCTCACAGAGGATGCTGGGAGGGGTGACTGCTGTGTGAAATACCTCTGTGTGTTGGGACAATGCTACGTTAGGGCTGAGAACACTCCTGAAGCTCTGGCTGTCACTGCTCTGCAGGGACCTTTTCTTAATGGGAACAATAATAAGGTCAGCTGGGTGCAGCAGGATTTTTCCATCAATTAGTTCAGTCATGCTTCTAACAAGCCATATATAATCAGGCATGTTTAACCTGCAGGTTACACAGCCCAGCTTAGCTGGGTGACCTCCAGATCACAGAGATGATAATTTCTTATTTTGTAAGCGAAAAATTCGATATTAATAGAGATTTCTGGTTGAATGGCCCTGTCTTATGCATTCAGGTTCCCACCTGGGTACTAACCAAGCTGCAGAAGTACAGCACTTGTAATCTGGAGCATCCTAGAATGGTTTGGGTTGGAAGGGATGTTAAAGATCACCTTGTTCCAATTCCCTGCCATGGACAGGGACACCTTAAACTAGACCAGGTTGCTCCAAGCCCCGTCCATCTGGCCTTGGTCTTTTATGTGACTCCTCAAGGAAATGAACTTAGAAGCAAACTTTTCCTGTGAGCCTTTCCTTTCCACATGAAGCCAAACCCCAAGTTCCTGATGTGCTGCTCACAGTGGGTTTCTCCTCAACTTTCTCCTTTCCCACGGTCATGGACACTGGGAGATCTCCATACCTGCTGGTGGATATCTCTCACTGCAGACATCTGTGCAGAGCAACATGGGGACCCCCTTTCCTTCCCTCTGCTGGGTTAGGGTTAGGTCAGACTTTGCATTTGATCTCAGTTCAGGTCTCTGTAGCACCGAGATACAGGTTATCCTGTGCAGAACCAGGAGCTGGACTTTGATGGGCCTCGTGGGTCCCCTCCAACTCAGGATATTCTGATCCTACACCAGGCTTTGGCTTGGAAGGGTGAGGTGGAAAACCTGTGACACAGGGGGAAAACGTTCACATGCTGGGAAGTATTTTCAAAGCTATTGGGGCATTTGGTTTGGATGTATAAATTATTAAAAAAAAAAAGTTACATGGTTATCATCTGAAATGACAACTTTTCTCTTAACAAAATGGCATGTTATGTGAACCAGCAATAGTTCTGCACCTTTGTGACTAGCAGCAGTGAAAAAATAGTCAGAAAATTGTCATTCTGCTTGAAGTTCACTATCTCTGAACACCCTGAAAATCCTAAAGATCTCATTTAGGAATGCATTCAGAGATTCCTCCAGATTGTCCAATCTTTTTGCACTTTCCATTGGATCTGTTCATGTTTCAAATTTGTGAAGCCTACGTAAGTCATTGTGGGGTGCAAAAACCTCAGAAACAATTAAGGCCTCGGTTTCTAATGATCCTTCTGGCACCATCTTTACCATTGTTGAGGAAATAATAAAAAATTAGCCATTTAAACTACCAAAATGGCCTCTTTTTGTAAGGTGCAGTTGGAGTTTTAATCAGTACATGCCTAACAACCCTGGGAGGAATTCATTATTCCTGTTGGCACAGCGTGGTGTCCTTTCTCCTTCCACTTAAGATACATTTCTGGCTATTTGCAGGATCAAGTTGGAAAAGTTTAATTCTAAAATGAAAAAGAGTCATAGAGGAGAAGGCAAAAAACCTCAAGTTTTGCAGATTTATGTTAAGGTTACTTTCACCTGTTGAGGTTGCCTATGACATTCTGAGAGCTTAAACAAAAAACAAGTTTCTATTCTCTTCCTACATTTTATTGCCTCATTTGTTGCTGATTAAGCATTAATTATGTGTCAGGTGTATTTAGGCAAAACTATCCCATCAGTCGTTAGGTCAGGGCTAAAACCAAGACTTGAGTCAGGCTTGCTGACCACGGGCAGCTGGGTTCCCAAGCCTAAGAACTGCTTCACGTCATCCCAGATCAGAAAAACAGACGCAGGCTGAGTAATAAAACCCGTCCTCGATACAAGAAGAAATAAACATCATTACAAGGTCAATGTTGCTAAATCGGTGTCCTCAGTGTATTATAAGAAAGTAATGAGAAACACCTTCAACCTCAAGCAAGTCAATAGAAAATCAACAAACAGCCGCTGCAGACATTCCTTTTCTAACAGAAACCGGGGACAAACACACGCACACACACACAACCTTGAAGGGAAGGACAAACACACCCCAGTAATCAGCTAAACCACCCACTGCTGTTGTTTTATGAATAGATGGTAGATTTGCCTTCTGCGTGTTGGTGAAATAATGAAAAAATCCCGGGATTTTGAAGGCGTAAAATTGCAGACAATTTATGTTTATAGCTGGAGACGGTCACACAAGTGAAAGTAAATTGAGTGCCGGATGGAGCTGAGAGGAGAGGGAATCAGAAATGCAGGGGGGAAGATAAGGGTGTGGAAATTTCTCTCTCCAAAGCTAATCAGAACTAAGTGTCCTGTTGCCAGCAGCGTGGAGAGTGGTTCAGATAACAGACAGGGATGGAAATTACGTGGGATAATTATGTCAGAAATAACAGCAAAGGCGATCTGTGCCGAGGCGATAAATTGTCACCTCCTGCCTGCCTTTGTCACCCCGAGCGGGGCATCCACTGCCACCTGTAAGGCACCATCTTACCCCACTGAGGGGGGGAAAGCCCCAGTGATTAACTCTGTGCCGTACCCAACATCTAACACGGCATTCCAAGTGTAATCGCTCTCATTCGCAACTGTAAACCTCCCGTTACCAATTAATTCACATTGTACAAGGAACTATCTGATTATCTTTGTGCGGTGCCGTGTTTACGCTGCGATTTAATTGTGAGTAATTAGCACGTAATCGCGGAGAGTGATTTGTATCTGGTAAAGAAGGGGATGTATTGGTATGGAGTTGAAATAATTGCAGTTGAGAGCAGATCTTTTGACCTTTTTTGGTGTGTCCGACAGTTTCTCTGGCCGGAATCGGTTGTCTCGGACAAAGCTGGGACTCCTTTGGCTTGGTTTGCTTTCTGCGAGATCAAGCGCATGGCGCTGCATTTTCGTTTTGGCCTGGGATCATTTGCCATTTTTTTAAATATTTTCTCCAACTCCTCACACTAAAGAGAGTTTGTAATAGGAGCGAAGGCTGGGTCTGTGGATGTAAATCCCAAGCGAGGGAGGCGGGAGACGGTGACCTCGGCGCTGGGCATGGATGAATGCTCTCCGTGTAGCAGCTCTAACACAAAATATTACCCTATTACAGTAATTCCTACTAAGGGTGTACTTTATGAGTGCCATCAAGGGCAATGGTGGCTTTCATGTCCAGTCCCAGCACTGATGATTTTATTCCCCTTGCCGCTCTCCTCGGCCCTCCATCACCCCTCTTAGAGCCGCTCTGATGCCAGACTTCACAGTCACAGCCCGTTTCTCTCCCATTCTTCATCCTCCAGCACTTGTCCTTTGAAAGGAAATACAGTGTTTTCTGAGCATTAGCATACCAGAGGATCTGTGAGCTCCAGTTAGGGGCTTTCATCCTCCCCTGCTGTGGAGCAGGCGCGTACCTTGGGTCTGTAGCAGCTCTGGGGACAGCACGGGCTGAGCTGTGATCTGTGCGCTGGGAAGGGATGAGATGGGGAAAGGAGCTGCCCCGTGCTGCTGCTCGCTCAAGGCCACTGCATTAGCATTTGTGCTTCTCTCATCTGAAGATCTGGGGGAATATTTTGGATTCATGAAAGAGCTCTGAGTAGCACCGAGGGCGGTGTTACCTCCTGGGAGACTCCGCGGCTCCGCTTGGGCCGGAGCTGCCGGTGCCTGGGTAATGAAGGGTTTTCCTTTGCTTTCGCTGGTGAGGCCCCGGGGTTTAGCGAGGGATTTTATCTCTGCTCAAGGGAGACCATCTTTTCACTTCTCACTGCTGCTTCTGGGTTCAGCAGAATATCTCCCAGCCACGCCACTGTCAGGTTCATGTTGTCTGGGAATGTTATGCCATGGTGATAATCCAACTGCTGGGACTGAGGAGGTGCCTCTCCTGTCCCGCCTGAGTGATCAGGAGGCATCAAAGCCATGTTTCCACTCAGTTTTCTTCCCCATTCAGCGTTTCCCCATCCCTGTGGAAGGAATGATGTGTGTTCCTGTCCCAGCTGGGCACAGTTGGGTGGGCAGGCACACACCTGGAGTGGGGTGGGAGGAGATGAGCATTGCAGAAGCTTATTAGAGAGGCTGGGTGGGGAGACCCTCAGGCTTTGCTGCTCTGTGCCGTGGAGGAGAGCAGAAGAGACCCCTCCCCAGCCCTGGTGAGATGGTGGGGGACTCTTTGGGGGGATGCTGTGGGTCCTGCTCAGGGAAGACTTGGGCTTTTGGGATTTGTGGAGTGTGGTGGAGTAAGAATTTTACTTGAAGGTAGTTCTGTCTTTCTGAGAGGTAAGCACAGGACTGGGTAAATTGTTCTGCTCTGGCTCTGTGCTTATTTGTGCCTCTGGGAGCTCTGTTTCACCAAACTTTATTTTCCTTGCCCTGATATCTCCTGTGCAGGTCCCTTAGTAAAACTAATGTTATTATGTAGATAATCCTTGGTTTCCTGATGGTGTGAGTGTGCACCTGGAGTTAATTGCTGGCTTGTGCTCAGTGTCCTGCAGATGAGCCCTCTTCATCCATTTGTCACAGACATAAGCCCTGATACATGTGCTGGGGGGCTGATTTGAAGACAAGGATTAACAAACGTGAGGTGCTGGGAGGTCTCCAGGTGTGTAGGTAGTAGCAGTTTACTACAGGAGTCAGAGAAGCCTCATAGCTAATGAGGCTCCTGTGAAACGTTTTTGTGTGCTCTTGGCCTCAGAAAGGTGGTCTCTAATATCTACTGGTCTTTTTCCTGGATGTAAATAAGGATTAATTTGTATTCAGAACTGCTTTGGGGTCAAATTTCCCGTTGTACTCGGGATTTATTTGCACCATCGTGTTGCAAACCATTCACACCCTACAGCGAGCAGCTGAGCTTTAAAGGTGCTCAGAACCCTACAGGGTATTTTAGTGACCTCCTGCTCAAAGCCACAATGAGATGGGGGTATTTTCCATTGTTGGGCTGTACCAACCATATATAAAGAAGATTGACTCCATGCAACACAGCTTTGCAGTGCTTTTCACTGCAGCTTTTGCCTTGGTGGCCTCTGTGCTGGGTTGTTCCTGGCCCTCCCTTCCCTTGCATTTACTGGTTAATTCCTTCTGTTCTATTACATATATTTATGTATGTGTGTTTACATGTTTGTATTTCCATGTGTTTTAGTAAGCATGTGAATAGAATACTGAAAAGAAAAGGGAACAGCTTATCTTTCTTAAATAGCAACTTCTTTTAGGCACTTGGCCAGTTCCCTTGTGATTTGATCCATTGCTCGAAGCTCTGGGGATGATCAGCCAGGATTTGTTTTCCAAAAGGAACCCCTCACATCCTTCATTGCTAGTTTTGAGGTGGCCTAATGCAAATCATAAGCAATTTAACCTTTGAGATTAAATAATATCCTTCATGTTGTACAGATACGATAAAATTAATCAGTGATGAATTCATCAGTGTTTGTGTACAGATGTGTAGATAGCAATGTATTTGGGGGGAGGAAGAAAATTTGGTCTGTTCATCAAAATTCATATGAAATGCCCTCAAAGCCAGGTGAAACTCAGGTTTGTGGGATATAATTGCAAGCAGCCTGCGTGTGGCTTAATCCCTGAGCAGCCTTATCCCACGGAAATACTGGCTCAGGCAGAGGGTTCTGTGTATTAGGGAGTTTATGACCTGTATAAAAATGTCAAGTCCAACAGCTGCCTACTAAATAATTCAGCATATTGATAGAATAATGACTTTGAAGGTGGAGATATTGGGCTTAACTCTTTCAAGAGGAGCAGGGAGGGGAAATGAATCTGCTGCACTGGACTCCAGCTGGATGGGAGCAGGATCCCTCATGTTCCATGTCACCTTTGAGCAGGAGATTCAAGTAGAATTAAAAGTGTGAGAGATAGGATTGATTTGACACCGCTGTGAATTTGAAATTAAGTGGCATTTTTAACAGAACTGGTTAGGAAAACCAAAACCCTGGGGTTGACTTTCCGAGCACTTTTAACTTTTTTCAGTTGCATTTTTTTTTTTAAAAGGAAGCCTTTTATTATAGGATTTATATTTTTCAGAAAAGGAAAAAAAATATACATGTCAGAATCAAAACTTTCCTTCTCTTTAAGACATTAGCAGTAAAACAATGAGTTTCATGACTTTCGTTTCTCTTGAACTCTTTTTGGCCAGCTTTGTTGCAGTAATAACAGAGACTTCAGCCCAAGGGCCAGAGTCTGATTTATGGAGATGTAGCAAAACTGTTTTGTGACTTGCTGCTTTACCTCTAAGCTGTACTTGACCCCAGGCTTTAGTTAAATACATTATATAAAAGATAACTGTAGTGCAGGGGGAAAAAAGCTTTGATTTCTGCAAGATTCAAGTGCCTGAGTGCTTGTCTTGATAGAGCTGAATGCCTTGGAGTGTTTCACGTGAGATATGAAGATACCCACAACATATTTATACTTTCTTGTGAAATGTAAAAAATATTTACACCATCTTAGAGCCCTCTTTTTTTAAATGAAGCAGCATGTTAGGTGTCTACATTGGTAATTTTATACATTCTGTGTACACCTTGAACATTAGATCCTATGAACGTCTTTTCTGAGATGTTAATATTCAGATTTTGCCATGTTGTGGGAAATTTGGGACTCTCCTTTTTGCTTTCAGAGCCGTGTTTTCCCATCACCAGTCATGGCATGGCAGTCACAACAAATCTGTTTTGCTAATAATGAGTGTTCGGTGGAACAGTAAAATGAACCAACTGGCTATTTTGCCCTGGGGGTGGTGCTGGAAGGGGATCAAATCCTGCTCCAGACTGCTCAGGCTTCCCAGGAATGTGCTGTCTGGAGCTGGCTGGGTTGATCCAGGGCTGGTGTCACTTCTGCTGCACTGGGTGCAGGTGCAAGCTGGAAAAAGGCACTGCTATTTCAAAGGTTTCAGCTGCATATTGAATTAAATAATCCTTGAATCGTCCTTGGGTGATCCATGGGGGTCCCTTCCAGCTCAGGCTATTCCGTGAAATGGAAAATAAGTGTGCAGCTTTACAAGATAACCACCAAAATTTGTCTCTCCCAAGCTCTGCTCATCCATCTGTGTCTTGGCCAAGGGTGGACGTTGCCATGAACACCAGCCAGGCTCCAGTGTTGCTTCCACTCATTTGTTGGGGGATCAACACTTACTCCTGTGCTCTAGTAAGGGATTTTCCCCCCTAAAACACAAGGGGCTTTTTTTAAGTTTGGCTGCTTTCATTTAGAATGGAAATTCCTTTTTATGTGTTTCTCTTTTTTTGAGTTCCCAGATGCTTTGCTGGTGTCACCAGCTCTGTAAGGTAATTCCTGCAGCCAGCGTGGACCCTCTGGATATCAGTGGGATCAAAATGGCATTTAGGGATGTGTTCCTGTCCACTGCAGGGGGCTTGGAACTGGATGATATTTAAGATCCCTTCCAACCCAAACCATTCCGTGTGTTGCTGTGACCAGGTTTGCTCTTGGAGGTTCTGCCTGTGCTGCTGAAGACGTGGCGTGGTTGGCTGAGTCTTTCATCCTGGTTTGGGGACTCACAGTTGGCAAGTGCCTTTTGACCTTCATCAGCAGGATTCTGGCTGCTCTTTTGGGGTTATCTGTGATCCTCAAGCAAGTCTGTCTGTGACTCCCAGCCCTGCTCCTTCTCTTGGATCTCCTTCCTCTACCCCGTGGGCTGCAGCATTTTGAGCCCATGACCCATCAGCATGAACCTGCTGGGAGACTGAGGCTTGGGAAAGCCTGTCACCCTGAGTATGTTCTTCTTGCTGAAGTGTGGCCTGAGCTCTTGCTCGAGTTGTAGCGTTGGGTACCACAGGATCAAGGCAGGAGGACCTGGTGCTGAGAACAGCAAAGAGCTGAGCAGCTGAGGACTGAAAAACACGGGGCTCTGCTCTGCACGGTCCTTTAAAATGCCTTAAAATGGTACCGTTACAAAGGGATCAGAGAACTTGCAGTCATAGAATATCTTGAGTTGGAGGAGACCCACAAGGATCATTGGGGTCAAATCCTGGCCCAAGAGTCACACACACAACTCTTCAGCCTTTTCCATCTGCCCCAGGTGATGCTGTTCTTGGCTCATGTGATGGTACCATCAGCCCCTGACTGTGTAACCAAACGTGGCCTGCTTAGAACACACATTATCTGTGTCATCATGGCAAACAGGAGTCTGAAATAAAGGGAAATTGGTGATCTGTCTGCAGCAGTGGAATACAATGCTGGGAGGGCGAGTAATTTATACATATATTAAAAAAAGAAAAAAAAAAAAGGAAGGTATTTTGTCAAATCCTATGCTTATTATATGTATTTTTCTCTAATTTTCCCTGAAAATAATCCTGCTTATTCATGATGCTGCTGCAATAATTGAACTCCTGGAGGGAGAGGAGGGGGGGAAAAAGGCTCCCGTATAAATTACTACTTGAGACCTGTTCTGTTTTGACAGATGTCAAGGCTGGGTAGCTAAGCTCGTTCTACTGTTGGTATGAAAAGGGCTTGGTATCACTGGGATGCAGCCTAATAGCGTGCTGTGCTTCTGAATGTGGATAGATTACATTACCACTGATTTTTTTATTTTTTTCTTCAGTATTTTTTTTTCCCTAGTCATAACCTGGTGACTCAGAGAGAAGAAATTGAGAAAATATTCCCCGGTTCTTTTGCAGTGTTGATGCAGTAGTGGGAAGTTTAAAGGGGAGGAGGAAGACTGTGCCTGCTGGGTGAAAAGAAATACTTGTGGTCTGCCCGTGTTTCTGGTGAAATTTAGGAAAGGAATATTAGTCAAATTAGTAGAAATCTGAGGGAAGCAATTTGCTTCTGTACATTCTGATTTTACAATTTAATATTTAGTGTGCTGTCTGTGGGTAATAAATATATGTGGCCTTCACTAAGACCTCTTGATTTTAATAAGTATTTTGAAAGTACTTTAATCTTCTTGGCCAGGACTTGTCTATTTTTATACCTGGGGTTTTTTTGACTTACATCACTGGGCCAAATGAATGGATTTGCTGGGTTTTTGAACTGCTTACACTTGTCCCAGATGGGGGACAGTCCCTCTCTGCCACCTTCATGGCATGTTCTCCTTGGGTTTTTTTCAGATAGGAAGCTTTTTCTCCATCATTTCCATCGACCTTTCTCGTTTTGTTCCTCCTCTGAGGTTTTTGGCTTGTACTCACCTTTACTTGCTGCCTGTTGGTGCTAAATACGGAGGTTTATGAACGCATCTGTTGGTTTCATTTATAAACTGTAATTTAGAAAAGAACTTACCTTTAGAAAAGGTTGTGCTGTGTTGCCAGTTCTTCAGTTGTTTGGGGTGTTTTATGAATCCTCTGGAAGAAGGCTCTGACTGAGGGATAATTTCATCACATGGGTTGCTGATTAGTGATGGAATTGCTGGGAACAAGAAATCCTGATTGCTCTTTCCAGGAAGGGAGGTTTATTGTACCTGTCACTAATGATTCTTCTGCACTTGGGAAGTTCTTGTGAGCCTTTGGCTGTTGCCGTGTGTAATATCAATTTTATTACACACTTTCCTTGCTTAGAGCAGCTGAATATGGTAAAAAAAAAATACATTTTTTCATAGTTTTCTGCTGGGTTTTAAGACTGCAAACTCTTGGCCGTTTGTGTATCATTTTCCTGTTCTCAAAATACTGTGTGTAGGCACCTTTTCTAGCTGGTTGTTAAGGTCAAGGTGGCTTTTTTTGGGTATTGCTTCCAGCTTTCCCTGGTGGCATCCAGGACTTGCTAAATTGATTGTCTGAAAGATTGATTATGTAACAGTTCTGTTTAGTTACAGTTCAGCATTTTTAAAAACAAGAGTTTTTTTTTTTTTTCTCAAGGCTGTGGAAGTGGAGGTGTTTCCTTGGGTAGCTCCTGATTTTTCCAGTGGGACACCTGGTTTCCTGGCTTCCCCCTGGACTCTTGGTGAGACTCCAAGAGCAGGAGCAGTGTGTTAATGTGCCTGTCATGATTTTCAGAGCATTGATAAATGGGAATACAAGAGGGCCACTGAAGCTTCAAATCCACCTGTTCGTTCCCCAAGACTTTGGAGAGCAACAGGTTAAACAAAAAAATAATAATCAAATTTAAGAAGAGAAACGCTGCTTGTTGTGTAGAGGCACCCTTGAGATGAGCAGTGTCACCTGGCCATGTGCCTCCCACACCAAACACCTCCTGGGGCATGTTGGTGGTGGAACTGCAAATCCAGTGGGACTTCCTGGTCCGGTTTTACGAGCTCTGATTCCTGTGGTGTCGTTGTCGTGTCTTTGTTCATCCCACTTTGATCCAGGTTGGTGGAACAGAGCAATAAAAAGTTAAATATCTTATTCATCCTGTAGCTTTTTTACACAAAAGATTGGGGGTGAGCACCAGGAGGTGTCTGTTTAGTGGCTGATGTGGACACATTGAACTTCAAACCCCTCCTCAGACTCCACGTAACTCAGCTCGGAGTGACCTACTTGTGCAACTTCTCAGCAATTCTTAAAAGAAACCAACTTGGAAAGCAAAAGACCTTGTTTTTTTCTGGAGAACATGGTGCTGAGGGAGTATGTGGGCGATCCGAAATGTCTTCGGGTTTGCAAGGACAAGGAACAAATTAAGAAGAAGCAAAACAAACAATTTAATGGTGATGGAGCTGTAGCTCCAGCAAGGAGAGGCTGTGGGCGTACATCCATTTTATCTCGCTGCAGAACATGATTCTTCAACGCAGAAGGTCATAAAAACCTCACTGCTGAGTGCTGGAAGATAATTCTGCGAAAAGTTTAGAATGTTTTATTAGCAGTAAATATTTAAGGCCTTCATTTACAGCAGTCATATCAGGTATGTGAATATATACCTTAGCTTGCGCTAAATCGTCACCTCAGATAAAAACTGAATGGTAGAACATGCAAAATGAACTGTCAGGGTTGCTAATTATTATGTGTTGTGTAGCCATTAATTACTCAATACCCAGTTTGGATTTTATCACCAACCCTTCTTGCTTGGTGTTTTGTAATTGGTTGCAAGCGATTAGAGAGATTTCTGATCACTTATAATTTTTTGCTTCTGGCACTTCAATGCCAGGAAGAAAACATTTAGTGTGATGGAGTGATAGGAACAGGAAATGAAGGGGAACTAATGGTGCCCTCCCTTGTCTGGTAGGTCCAGCTGGGTGACTTCTGCCTGTGCTTTCATGCACAGAAACCCTCAGGTGTGACACTGGGCAGCATCCTTTGTGCTGTGTCCTTCAGCTGAGACAGGCTTTGGTTTTAAAGTGCAGAAATACGGAAGTGTTAGAAGACCCCACCTGTCTTTGTAAAGCTGTGGTGGCTCTTCTGAGAAGAGTCGTGGGCTGGAGATGGTTTGGAAAGCTCAGGCAGCCTCAGTTCCCGGAAGAGGAGTTAAACTGGGTCTTGAACAGCATTGAGCTACTACATGGGCTCTTGACACCTCCTGAAAAATTAAGATTATAAACCTTCAGTTTATGGTGATGGTGACTAAACTGTGGTTGTTATCTTGCACAGCCCATCCCCTTCTGCTGCTTGGGAAATAAAAGGAAGGTTTTACATCTTGGCAGTGCAAAAAAAAAAACACAAGCAAGAAACCTGACTGTATCAGAGGAGAGTTTTCCCTCTGTGTCACCAAAGCCTGACAAGTGGAGTTACAATAACCTTTGGGAAGTTGATGTGCTGTATGCAAATGAGGACAGGATCTCTTAATCAGCACTCTGGAGAGACAGAGGCATGGCTCACAGACAATGAGAACCCATTTAATGTGTTTCATTACTTTGCATTTACAGCAGAAAGGTGATGAACACATCACCATCTGCTAGTGCAGCCTCCTGTACTTATTCTGGGCTTTTCCTGATATATGGACTTTTCACCTGAATTCCGTAGGAAAACAGCTTTGGAAGAGCATCTTTCCAACAGTCTTGGTGCACAGTCAGTAAGTTTTCCTGAGCCTATTCTGGTGGGGCAGGGAACCTCATTTTAAGTAATAAAGACAATTTTAAGGGTTCCGTAGTTTACAAGTTCAGTTTATGAACCAGCTGGTGAATCCCTTTGAGATTTCTTTGACGCTCTCTCTGAAGAATTGTGATGTCTGTAGATTTATTCTCAATATGCAGCCATGCAGGTCAATGTTCTTGTCATTTGTGAAGCAAATGACATCCAACAAGTGGCACCGTAAAGCCTGAAACTCCAATATAAATGTGGAACGCTCATCCCCACTTGATGAGACCAAATACCAGTTTGAAATATTCATTTTTTCACTATTTTTTTGTTCAAGTGAATCACGTGAGGTCTATTTTGACAGCGTTTTGCTTGGCAGTTAAACCCATCAGTCCCTGGGAGAGCCGTGGTGGGGATTAGGCTGAGTTTTGCTTCCATGAGATGGATGGCGCTTACAAAATGCTTTTGGCTGACTCACTAAACAGTGTTTAAATGCTCAGGAAATGCTTCTGAGTCTGGGATTTATATTTCAGCTTCAGAAAACTGTCTCTTCCGTCGAGCTCCCATAATCAATCCATTGTTTCACGAACAGCACTGGAATTCACGAGCAGGAGGCAGGCCAGGGATGCAAGTGCTGCTGAGGGAGGGCTGGGTCTGGGCTGCAGCTGGGAGATGATGCTGGTCCAGGGGGTAGAACTGGGTGGTGCCTCCGAGTCAACATCCTCTGCCTTTGGTTTTGAGGAGGCAGCAGAGGTGGGTGGGTGTGGAATGCCCTCCAGGAGCAGGAATAGGCATGGCAGCAGAGCAGTTGCAGGGAACATCTTTGCTCCTGAAGGTTGGTAGGACTGCTGGGACTGAAAATAAGCCAGAGCAGGTTCAGATGCACTTGCTATGGACTTATCAATAGTCTACAGGAGTGTGGCTGTCTTGTTTCTTCAGCTTGTTCAGTGAAGAACATTGTGTTTATAAAAAGTGGAAGGTTTGAGTGATATCAAATATTAGGAAACAGAAGCAGGAAAAGCTCCTAAACAAGAGTGGGGTTTGAGGTAAAGACAAACCTATAGTCTGAAGGCTTTTGGAGTGCCTGATTTGAGACTGGAATGAAGCAGAGAGGTGCAAACTCTAATAGTTTCTTATTTAATCTTTTTTAAAACCAGTGAATTGGGAAGATAGGACAAGTCTGTGGCTTGGCAGGCAGTAAAAACCAGTGCCAGCGTTAGGTTTGTGGAACCAGCCAAACCCAGAACGGAGCCAGGGACTGTAAAAGGATATAACTCATTTGCTGATTATTTGCGTGTTTGAGGCAACCAAGGGAGAGTTTTGGTTGGGGATTCAGAGCCTGCTGCATCAGTAATGTCCTTTTTGTGGCCCAGGCTCGATTTCCTCCCCCAGAGAGGTACCTTCACCTTACTCTGCAGTCTTCCCTCCAAGTGCTCTGAGGAAAGATGCATTAGGAATGTCAGGATTTGCATATTATGCTAATAAACTTCCAGGTGGGAAATGCACCTCGGCTTTCAGTGGGATAACTTCTTTCGGCTCAGTCTGCATTAGTTTGTGTCAATATGAACGTGGAGAGTAATGTATGGATTTCTGCTGGCAACAGATGAGAGACCAGCACTTCTCCAGGCTCTCCTCAGTGCTCCCTGGTGCCAGCTCCCAAAGAACTGCCTCCACACAAAAAAAAAGTGGAATTTTTCTTGTACAAATACACAGTATTTCTGTGAAATGAAGTGCTACCTCTCTATTTTTATTTTCTATCCTTAAGTGGTATTTTTTTTCCTTGAAGAACGTGCTATTCCTTTACATGAAATGAGGAGTGCACAGAACTGAGCTGCTTTTTAGGGTTTTGGGAAGTTACAGCTTCCAGAATGACTGCAGTGGTGACTGGGGAGCTGCATTAAAGGAGTGTTGTTGCCTTTCCCTTTGGAGACAACTTCCTGTCTGTGTTCTGAAGTTTTTTTTCAAAGCCTTCTGTTGACAAGGGATGCAGAAAATACTGAACCTGCTAAACTCAGTTTTTAGTGTTCTGTCTTGTGTGGTGTCACCTAAGGGAGAGAGCACGGTGTGTGTCCCTCAGTACCTGCTCCAGGTTGTTTTTCCCATGGGATGAGGGTGTGAAGCTGTGGCCAAACCCTCCAGTATAGGAGGGGTTTTTTTATTATTTAGTAAAATTCCTTGGGCACTACTGATGTTTGGGGGTAGTGTAATTTAAATGCTTGAGGTTTTCCAGCCTGGAATTCCGTGCTCAGTGCTGCTTGTGAGGATAACGTACAATTATTTTAGTCACCATCTCAAACACAGAATCATTAAGTTTGGAAAAGCCTCTAAAACTGAGTCCAGCTGTGAACCCAGCACTGCCAGGTCCACACCAAACCGTGTCCCTGAGCATCACATCTCCAGGTTTTATGACGAGCAGTGTTCAGCCTCTGGCAGTTCCTATGGGATCAAACACTGTACTGGAAGCAACACATTCTGAATTTGCCTGTTCCCTGGTCTAAGCCAGTATCTCTCTGCAAAAGCAGAGTGCTCTAGGAAATTGTCCATAAAAGTGTTTCTGTGGTTGGAATCACAAATTCCTGAGGGATTTGAGTAGGTCTGTGCTGCTGGCTTGATTTGTTGAGTTGACAGAAGTCATAATGAAGAGGGGTTTTTTTAACCAGTCACCTGTTACCCCAAAATTAAGTATCCAAAGTACTCGATGGGGAAATGGGAGATGAGATTTCTGCTCGGGTGAGTACCCACCCAACACGAGCAGCTCCAGCAGAACAAAGCAATAATGAGCTTAGTAGTAATTGCATTTGCTGGGGCTGTGGGGGAAGAGAAAAATGAAGATTTGATCCAGAGTCTCCCACATAAGTGCCAAAAAAAGCCATTCTAGCTCAGTTCTGCACACGAGCCTGACAGGGATTTAAAAACAAAAACCCAAAGCAAATGCAACTCTGAAAGTTGGGTGGCAGGTGTTCTGTAAGAAACCTCTTCTGCTTTGGCTGTGTTGGCCCTGTGCCCACATAAGTTCAGGGATACTTTAGAGATGGCAAGTGCTGAGAAGATGAGAATTTTCAGGGTAAAAAACTGCAGGTTTTTTTCTTCTTTGTTTTCAGCACCAAGGGATGGGTTTGTAGGTGTCTAAAAATATGTAGCAATGTTGGTGTTGGAGCATTTCTTAACTTGTGCAAGTAGTACTCCAAAACTTTCTCTGACTGAAGTGATAAGTTGAACAGTTACAGTAAATAGAGTAATATTTTGATTGGTACAAAACCTTTCGTTTCTTCTTGATGTCTAATTAGTGTAGCTCTGAATGTCAAATATTTATCCGCTCTACCCAGCGCTGTGCTCACTTCGGTGGGGCTCCATCTGGCTCTGCCTGCCTGGAAGCCTGTTTCTCCATGGAAGAGCATTCCCAGACTCGGATCTGGTGCTGGATCCCACCTGTTCCCCTCCAGGTCTCTTGATCTGGAAGGGAGCTCTTCCCTCCAGCAAATCCAGGTGGAAAATAGTGCTGGGAAAAGCACAGACAGGCTGGTCCCTGAGTGTAACTGTGCAGCGCAGGAAATGTCACCCCATGTCCTGGCTAAAAGCTGCTGATGGGTGTGAGCAGGGCAAATATGTTAAATTAAGACATAATTCTGCATTTAGTGTTGAATTAGTACAGAATGTGGTGTATTTTGTGGCCTTCTGTATTCACAGAATCCCAGAGTGGTTTGTGTTGGAAGGGACCTTAAAGAACATTCCTCCCCCTGCCATGGGCAGGGACACCTTCCACCAGCCCAGGTTGCTCCAACCTGGCCTTGGACACTTCCAGGGATGGGGCAGCCACAGCTTCTCTGGGCAACCTGTGCCAGGGCCTCCCCACCCTCACAGCCAGGAATTCCTTCCTTATATCTAATTTTAAGGGTTTCTCAGGGATTTTTGTAGAAACTATACTGCAGACTTGAACTGAAGCAGAGGGATCCTCTGGTTGTGACTTGTTCACACTGAATGAGAATCCAGCCTACAACCCTTCAGGGAGGAAATGGGTGCTTATCTTTAGGCAAAGGGTCAGGCTTTTTTCCCCCCCTCTTCTCCTAGCTGGGATAAGGTTTATAGTGCGAAAATAAAAGCTAAAATGAGACTTTTATATTTCCTATATTGTAGAATGTTTGCTACATTCAGTCCTCACTGAATTCTGATTTCACAAACGTATCTTCTTCATCCATCATGTCCTTGTGTGACCCATAGCCAGCTACCAAAACGTGTATCTCTATGATTAAAGCATGTATTGAAGAAATTTCCCATTTTTTCCCTACTTTTCAAACTTTGATTGGTGTGTGGTTTGGATGCTGCAATGGTTGAACCGGAACTCCTTGGGAAAGGGCTGTGCCTCAGCCCCTTCTTTGGGATTTAGGTTGGTTGGTTGGCAGCTGAGAGCTGCACTGAGTTACCAGGGAAAGAGTTTCAGCTTTTAGTGAAGTCAGAGTTGGGAAAAACAAGGTTTAAGTAGTGCAAGTGTAGAGTTTGCAGCCAAGCAATGAGCTGGTGAATGGACTCGGAGTGGAGGGAAAAGGCAGTGGAAAATTTCTGTAGTGGACCGGACCAGGTCACTGCTTTTGTCTTCTGGCACTTGGAGAATATCCAGCTAAAAGTAATCCAAGACATCCTTTCTCTGTAAAATAAATCAACTTTCACAAGAATGAGTTTAATGTATTAAAATATCAGTATAACTGACTTTCCATATGGATTTGTACTTTCAGGCATTGGAAATTTGACTGAAGTCTACGTATCATGCGCTGGAGAAGGTAATGATTCTTTAATACTAATTTTGCTGTGTTGGTGATGCTAATTTCTCCTTATTCTTGCCATCATTGCATTGAAATACCAGAATCTTCTTGGCATTGTTTGTGCCTTAGGCTGAAGAACTGCCCCAGAGTTTCTCAGTGCCCTGACAGTGGATTTCAGTTACCCTTTTTAAAAGAACATGTGTCTGTCTTTAAGTTCCTGGGGTGTATATGTGGCCTTTATGCAGTTTTAGGTGGAAAGGTTTATGGATAACATGGAACAACTTGTCTTCAGCTTGACTATTTTTGTAGCTGAGCCATTGTTTAAAAGGATGCACGTAAATTAAAGAATGGAGCTTTTACAGAAGGATACTGATACCTTGCTATCAGTAGTGTTTTGGTGGGGTTTTTTTCTGGTTAGGCTCTTACTTTTCTTGTGAGGAAATTTTCAAAATTGGTGTTTTAATTAATCATTGAATGCTTGACCCTGTAGCTGAATTAGCCAAACAAACCTGTGGTGTTTTGGAAACTCAAATTTTTTTTAATGGCATCTCAGTTTGAATGTCAAAGGCAACCAGTATTGTTAGTGGAGAGGTGGGTTTTGTACTCTATGACCTGCAAATATCTTGAAGGGCTTTTTTTCCAACATGCTTTTTAAATATGGATTATATGATATTTCCAAAGGAGAACAAAACGTTTTCAGAGCTTACAGTTAAGCATTTGAAAAATAAATGTTGTCTTCCTTCTTAGCTTTAGGTGTTCTTTTTGTATCTGTTCAGAGAAGGTTACAGGTGGCTTCTGATAAAAATCCTTAATTTCTTAATTCACCAATTTCTGCTTAGTCCTGGGTGCTGTTCACAATGAAAAGCGAAGCTGTGGAGATGAAGTAAATATTCTTATTCAGCCTGGGCCCTTTGGAATGTGCAGTGCTCTCTTAGTGTGAGGCTCTCCAAGACAGTATGATAAATTTTGTGATGTATCACTTTCTAGTGGGCTGAAAGGAAAAGCTTATTTCTTAATATAAAAGATAACTTTGAATAATGGACTCCTCATCCCTTTGGACAGTGCTCCTAAATTAGCCTCAGAGCCCTTTCTCAGGTGCAATCTCATTTTCAGGTTCCCCATGGTAAAAAGGAGATGCTGATCCCCATTTCATTTGGAAAGTGTTTTCAATCTGCTGATGAAAAGTACTTCAGAAGAGTTAGGCAACCTTGATTAATTGAGCCTGAATAAGAAGTGCAGGATCAAATCTCAGGATATTATTTTTAGGCTGCAGACTTGTGTTCTGCATTCCAAATCCTTCAATGCCAGTGCGATAGGAGGTGTGAAGGACTGGAGCAGACACTCATATTCATACTGGTAATGGCTTGCAAACGCTGACCCTGCTGCAGACAGGAGGGGGGAAATTGCTTTTTGTTTACAGAGCAACGTAACTATTCGGTAAACACTTCTCATTAGTGAGGATGTGACTGGAATTAGTGTGAATTGCCTGGATTCAGTGCTGGCACTTGGAGCGAAGTGGTATTTAACAAAAGCCAAGCGTGGAGAAGTGCTGGGTGAATGGGAACCATTAAAAGTTCAGCGATGAGCTGTGGAATGTTTAGGTCTGGGAGCAGGAGGCAGAACTGGGTTCTTGGGATGTGTGGGAAGTGGGGAGTGGAACAGGAATGTCACCCAAGCTGCTGAGACGTCCTGAGCTGTGAACTGGTATGAACTTTGTGTGTCCAAGTCCTGCTCTTTGGCCAGCAGCAACCTGGAGATCAGCGCTGTGCCGTCAAAGGACGGAGCACAGAGAGCTTTGTAGGGAAGAGTGGTCACACACACTGCTATGCTTGACAGAATTCCACTCATGGGGACTGCAAGTTCAGTTTTTATACCTGTTTGATCTCTGGGAGAGGGCAGGACTTTGTAACCCACACTCCTCAGCAGCACGTGGTCCTCGCTAAGCCCTGAGCAGGGCCCTGGAGAAAGCCAAGTTTGGGGTTTTGCTTCTGCTCTGGTGAATCAAAACTGGCTGTTGTTGGCCAAAGTGACTCAATAAGTAGATTTGATAGGAGGCATTTGTGCATTGTAATGGGATAATTATAAAATTCTACTTTATTACCTGTCAAGCTAATTAAAACAGCAACAGGTTAACAGTCCTCCTTAAAGCTTGTGGCATCTGTGCATTGTATTTAAAACCAGGCTTAGAGTGTCACTTCAATTAGAAATATTAGTGGTAGACACTGTACAGTTGTGCTGGAGAAATGTCCTGATGCTGAATGTGCTGGGTAATAGCTGTAGAAAAGGAAATTACAGTGAATACAGTCTGAAAAGCAGTTGTTTAAGGTTTGAAGGGATTGGGACTGTCTCCAAGGGCACCCAGAGTGAAGTGGCAGCTTTCTCTTCCCTTGGTGTGTGTTTGTGTCTTACAGTCGTTAGCTGCTTGACTCTGGAGAGCTGCCACTCCTTCCAGGTGGGAACACACTCAGCTGGAAGTGCTGTGGGTCAGGGTGTCAGAGGATTACTTGGATGGAGGCTCAGTGCATGCAATCTTTAGATCAGTCCTTCAAGGACAAGGGTTGTTTGTGATCTCCAGGCATTCTTCTGCTTAAGATCCACAACTGTCCCGCTTCCCAGGCTCCTCATTATCAGATGTGTCTGCCACCCTGTCCTCCTACTCCTTCCCTAATTCTCCTCTGAAGATCTGTTGTGCCCTTTCTTTATGATCTCCCAGTCTTCTCCCATCCCGATTCCTTTCTCCCCCTCTGCACCTTCTGTGCCTCTCTGCCATCCCTTTCCTTAGATGCCTCCCTCTCTCCCATCAGCTGGGTCTCTCATGCCACCAGGACTCCCCTCCATGTGGAAAGCCCCAAAATGAAAACTGAATCAACTGTTCTAAAGTAATTTGATAAGCTGAATTAACTAAATCCACCATATAATGGCAGTTTTGCTGTCTTTTAGAAGTTGAACAGACTCTGACCTCTTGGAAGTTGCACCTCGGAGATAATTTGATAATTTTACAGCAGAGTGAAATGACAACTGTTTGATACATACAACCTGGGTTGTAATTCACTGCAGAGTCCACATTTTGCTTGATTTTTGGGGTAACACTTTGAGTCATATTTAGGCTGGAGTCCTCATGGCTTGACTTTTCATCATACGAACATGATGAATACAAAAGGCACCCACCAGGTACTTGGACAAAAGTTAGGATAAAGCAACATTAACTCATGGGTGCCTCATTCCAGCAGCTTTGCAAAACTTTGAGAGTATTTTCTTTCCAAATATGTGTGAGGGTGTGTTGTCTGTGTTCCCTGAGTGGGTACCTGGGGGCTGGAAAAACACCAAGGGATGTCTGGTGAGGCAGCAGTGCCATTACTTCTGAAATCTGCCACAAGGAGTATTCTGGCACGAAGCAAATCTGCCCTTCTGCACTTGTTTGATATTGTAAAAGAGATTATTGTGGCCTTACAAGAAGGTTAAGGTGTCGTGAAGTTTAATATACTCTGAAAATAGTCCTGTTAAAGCCACTGTTGCTCGTGATTGATGAGGCAGGTTATGATGGCAGCTCTGAATCTCGTGTTTGTGTGTGCAAATTGCCATTTCCCAGCCTTTTCAAGGTTGCTGAGTTTATCTTATGGTGCAGCCCATATTTAAGGATTTCATGTTGCATTAGCCTTTGATTAAGGGGAAAGGAACTTTGATGATAAAATGCCCCAACAGTGGTTCTGTGGACTAGCTTGGAATAACTTATCAGTCATTTTTCATGACTGAGAGCATGTTTGGGACATGAGGGTCACCCTTTGAGGATTAATTTCGGAGATAAACAGCTAATGGCTGTTGGATGATTATGGTCAGAAGCAATTATTATGGCATTTTTCAACTGTTCGTTACTACAATAAAGTCACTGGGCTGAGTTTTAAGCTGCTGTTTAAATAGCTGGGTCAAGATGTGTCAGCCTGGATTGCAAGGTGTTATTGAATGATAGGAGTTGCTGATACTTCTTCACCACCTGCTCTGGCAAAGGTGGGTCTGCACAGTTGCTTTTGCCTATTTTACCTTATTTTTTCCTATTACCTGAACTTTCTACACCCTTTAAGTCAGCAGCTCAAATACCCAGTTGGCAGTTTTATGGAGTCCCCCTCTAAATACCAAAGTAAACATGTATTTTCCAGATATAATAAAGAACATTTCACACTTGGCTTAAGTTTTCAGACAGGTGTCATTGCCTCCTTCTTTTCCCCTGGGCTTCAGGTTCCCTTTCTTCTGTCTCCTTTTTAAATTTCTGTCATCATCTGAGCTGCAAGATCTAATGCAACAGGACATTGTGAGGACAACTCATGAGCTGCTGGAAGGTGGAAGTAAAAGTGGTAGAGTCTGAAAGCCAAAGAAGTGTGTCTAATTCTATTTAATAAAAAAAGGGAGAGCCCTAAACTACAGAGATGTGGGGAGCTGCTGTCAGAAGCACTGCTTGAAAGGAGTGAGGAACTGTCTTAGGGAGGGATTAGTGCATCGAGAAATAAACTGCTGAATCACGGAAGCAACGAAGTAATACAGAGTGGAGAGGCCCTGCAAAAAGAAAATAAAATGGCTGCTGTAATTCAATTAAAATCACAGTAGGATTTGCTGGTGGAGATGGAACATCCGTCATCCCGCATCTTGCGCTGGCTGGTGCCTCAAGGGGTGCTTAAGTGAGTGGAGAGCTCCTGAAAAATGTTGGAGTGACAGCTCTGCAGTGATGTGAGTCTCCTTTTCCTCACAGACAGATGTGTTTTCCCCAGCACACCTATTGAGTCTGAACTACTGCTTGGTCTTCAGGCATGTGACACTTTTTTGTTGATTATCTGAATAAAAAGTTGTAGTTTCTCCTACGAACTGGAAGAGGAAAACCCTGTGGGAATGCTGTTCGGGCTGTGGAGCTGCAGGGGTTGGGGGGCTGCAAATCTTTTGAGATTTTATAGTTTGTTTTTTTTCATAATTATTTAAAGATGCCCCCATGAGGGGCTGAGTGGTGAGGGAGCTTCAACACCCTCCGCTCATGTCACCAGTGACATCCATAGCACAAATGTAAAAAGGCCTGAACACCCATCAAAGGAGCTCTGCTCTTAAGTGAGGGAAACAGAATCAGGTTGGATTTTAGTCAGATTAAACTGCACCACTTTCAGCTGGTTTTCAGTCAGTGTTTCTTGCTGCAGGTGGGACAAGAGGTTTGGCTGTGGCTCTGGCCATTCCTGGAATGGCTTCTTTGCTATCAGATCTCACGCTGATCACTTGAAATGCCTCCATTGTGCCCTCAGCTATTTTTTTTTTTAAATAGCATCAATTAACATTTAGGGAATTAATTTCAGACTCGTGGAATATTAAACATTTACTTTACAAATGCAAATGAGGTGTTCAGGCTGCGCATCTCTCTTGCCCCTTAACCCAAATACTCGCAAGGCAAAAAGTGCTGAAGACTGCAAACATCAAGGTGAGTTTTGGCGCTGGCATTATGAAACATGACATTATTGCCGCCACTTTTGATACTGCACCAGTGTAATTAAGTTCTTTGCTCAGATTTAGGGCTTGGAGCAACCTGGGCTGGTGGAAGGGGTCCCTGCCCATGGCAGGGGGTGGAGCGAGATCATCTTTAAGGTCCCTTAAGGTCACTTTTTAAGTGATTAAACTTCCCATACCGTGTTGCCAGTTCTGGTTTTGTAGAACAGTTAAGTTTGGAAGGGATCTGTAAGGTGATGTAGTGCAACTGCCCTGCTCAAGTTTTCTAGTAAAATGTTATTTTTGCACTTATTGAGTGGCAGTTGTCCTCAATACACCATGTGGCATAAAGAAGGAATTGGAATATGACTCATTTTTTGTCTCCTGTCTGTAATTCCTTCTGGTCTCTTCTCATCACTTCAGCTCCCTTGCCACTTGTAAATCTTTTAGGAGTTATCACTTCAGTCTCTCAGCCACTATTTTCATTCCTCCTCACATGTAACAACTCCTGTCCATCATTATTCCTTTTACTCTTAGGTCTGTATTTGCCTTTGTGCCTCTGGTTCATTACGAGTTCTGAACATGCAGGATTCCAGAGCACTTGTCCCTTATTGTGTTCTCTTTATTTCAATGGCTTAACTGCCCGATATCAGAGTTTCCTGAACATGGAGCCTTACAGGCAGTAAACTGCATTTCATGCCCTACTGAAGTTAATGGGAATTTGGATCAGCTTTGTGATGCCCTACTTCAGAGTAGTTCAAAGATCTCCTATTTCCTCATTTTCCTCTTAATCTTCGTTCCTCTCATTCCACAAGAATTATCACAATTCTACTGTATCACCTGCTTTGATACAGGAGATCTTATCCAGCACAGTCCTTGAAGTCTTTTTTTCTCTTCCACAGGAAGCAGATGGGGGGGGGGGGAAAGACCCTCTT
>VXAY01004762.1:1799091-1843611 GCA_013399855.1 Oxyruncus cristatus
TACCAAACAGATGTGTCCTGATTTTTTTTTTGTTTGTTTTTATTTAGGTTTTGCCACAGTCTGTTATCCTAGAACTAAAACACCTCATCAGAGGCTGGTGATTAGAGCTACTTCTCTTTTCTTCTCCCCTGTAAAAATGTCATTATAGCATTTCTTTCACTTTTTCTTGGTGACTTCTTTTGCAGCTCTTAAACTGCAGTCGGCTGTGCCACTTGAACTCGACCTCCCACCACTGGCAGTCTTATATTAGTAATTCTTTTTGATACAGCTACAAGAATATATTGCTCATAATTTATTTTTATGCATCAAGATCTTACACTTTCTGTAGTGTTCAAGCATCCAAAATGGCTTGGGTGTTCTTGGGACCAGCTTGGCAGGACCTTGCTTCGATGTCAGTAGATAGAAGATGAGGAAGATTAATCAATTAGGAAGAAATTCTTCTTTGGAAAGGTGGGGAGGCCCTGGCACAGGTTGCCCAGAGGAGCTGTGGCTGCCCCTGGATCCCTGGAAATGTCCAAGGCCAGGTTGGATGGGGCTTGGAGCAACCTGGGCTGGTGGAAGGTGTCCCTGCCTATGGTAGGGGGTGGCACTGGGTGGCTTTAAGGTCCATCCAACCCAAACCATTCCATACACGTTGTACAGATGCTGTTACCTGATTACCTTTAATTGCTGGTTTTCAGTTAATTGCCTTGCTGTGAATACCGTATTTCTAAGCAAGGTGTAACTGGTCTTCAGAGGTGTGAACCCCTGCTCTGTCTCCCTGCTGCCAGGAGTCCACAGCAGCTCGGGGTCGTTACACAGCACTACAGATACCCTCAGACAGATGTGCTACTGCTCTCTCAGTGCAGAGTTGCTCAGATCTGGTGTTCAGACAGAGCTGTAGAGCTGGACAGAGTGTGGGCATCCCTGTGCTGACTTTGTTCCTGTGGGAGCTGCTCATGTCTGTCTGTCAGTCCTGACATGTGGCACGTGTGCTCAGTGATCCTGGGCTTTGCACAGGCAATCTCCTGAGGACCTGCTGTCATCTCTGCTGGGGTTTCATTTCTTTGTCTTTAGTGCTTTCTGCAGCTTGCTGCGAGTCACAAAACACGTTGTCTTTGCTGGTTATGCCAGTCTGGCTCTGGCAAGGGACCTGCAGCTGTAGGCTTGGGTTTGCTTTTTATCACTTGAGAACTTTCCCCCCCGCTTTATACCCCGTGTTTACCATCTGCATCGCTGTGTTTACCATCTGCATTTCAGAGATACATTTCAAGTATTTTTATAACCCTTTTTACTGTATCTTCAACTCTGTTAATTGCAGTAAAGTTCACTTTCTGCAGTAACATGAAGTGCTTGGAGTCTTTTTTTGTTCTGTTACAGCCTGTAGCAGAAAAAGTCCCCAGCTTCCAGATGACTTTGATTTCCCTTCCTAAGCCATTTTCGTGTAATTCCGCATTCCGATGCGCTCTCGGTGCTAAAGCTCTTTATGCTGTGGTGTATTTTTAACTAATGATGTGTCACTGTAGCAGCTTGGATTTTCTTGTATCTATTCTGTAAACAACTAAAGTTCCTTTTAAGGGGGAGGAGGAGGAGAAGGAACGGTGCCAAAGAGTTACAAGCCGTGTTCGTCTTCGCGCAAGCAAAAGAGATCAGACTGGCCTGGGCCCAAATTAATTAAATGTTCCATTTAGTGGAAGATGTCAGTTAGGAATAGATAACACTTTCCATCTGAAGTGCTTGACTGGTGGAGAATAACGTGTCTGTGGGAGCAAGCTTCTGAATGTTACACAAATGTCAAAGCAGTAGGAGAAGTTTTGAGGCTGAGGCTTTGCAGAACGTTATCTCCTGGCAGGTTCTTCAGCTCCAACTTTTCCATTAAGAGGGGCAGCGTCAGCAGAGTGCTTGGGGATTGCAGGAGCCAGGAGGACCAAAGCATCGTGGCATCAAAGGGATGCTCGGAGCAGTTATTCCTGTTGGAAGATTGCGGTGCCAGGGCCAGGAACAATGGGAGAACATGTGGGTTTAGAGGGTAACAATGGGCCGAGTAGCTCTTTACATTTATATTTGATGAACTGGTAATTTGGACATAAGATGAGGAAAGAAGAGTAAACCCTCTGGGATAAACTTGAGGAAGGATTTAGGAAAGGGACTTGGTCCAAGTAAAGCAATATATTGACAAGTGTGTGGGGGGAAGGAGACTGGAAGGCTCTCCTATGTATAATTTTCTGTCATAATTGAACATAGCCGTAGTTTCTGAAACTCTCTATAAAATCAGTTACCTGGAATATGTCTTCTTAAATTGCAGTGCTGTAATCTCACACACTGCAGAGCAGGTAACTAATAACCATTTACTGATGTAATACTGCCCTCTGCTTAAAGAATGCCAAACTTCATTGCAGACTGGTACACTTAAAACAAAACATACCTGAGCGAAGACCATGTGAGGTTTTTATCCAGGAGTTGGGATCATTTTGGTCTGGAAGGCCAGATCCCTGGTGGTTGTGGGATGTAAAATGTGAGGACTCATTCAATCAAGTGTGTTGTGGGTGGGTTGTTTTACCCATCTGGTGTTGTGGGATTCTTCGTGTGGCTGTAAAAATGTGATATATTTTGTTATTCAGCTCTAAAATGTTTATGTAATAATTTTAGCTTATTATAAGAGCCTCGAAGAGAGGTTGTTAGGTAAAAGAATGGCGCTACTTTAGATATCCATGAAAATCAGAATGGCTCATTGTGATTAATCTGCTTGAAATAAATGCCAGAAAGGTGAAAAATGATCTGCTTGTCATCCGAAGTGACTTAGTGCACTTCTTTCTGCCACTGTACATCAGATGTGTTGTTTTTGCTGCAAGCATATTTCATGTGGGATGGCAAATCTTAAATTACTACTTTCAGGGAGGATGTAGAGAAGCAGTTCCCCATTGCACTTGATTCGTTTTATTGAATCAGCTTTGTGGTCCACTTCATACAAAAACTGTTTCACCCCGATCCTCTGGGTTATATACATTGCTTTTTACCCCAGAAATATTTTGGTTGAGGTTTGACTGTGCAAACTTGAACCACTTCTAATACTTCGGGCTGGGATTTGACAGGGCCCAGGGAATGGCTGGAGCTGTGCCAGGCCAGGGTCAGGTTGGATCTCAGGACAAGGTTCTTCCCCCAGAGGGTGGTTGGCACTGACCAGGCTCCCCAGGGCAGTGGGCACAGCCCCAAGGCTACCAGAGCTCCAGGAGGGTTTGGATGATCCTCTGGGGCACAGGGGGGGACTGTTGGAGATGGGCCTTTGCAGGGCTGAGGGTTGGACTTGATGCACAAAGTGACAGAGCTAAAGCTCTGCTTTCTATGTAAATATTAAATGTGATACATTCTACTTTATTAAGGAAATGTGTTTGGCATCCTGCTACAGGAGAACTAACTGGGTCCATAGTGAGTGGATAACTTAGGGCTGCCTTCTGCAGCACCACTAATTTATGCACATTAGGGTTTGAAAACGTTCTAGACATCTTCAGGAGAGTTGTGCAGTTTTGGTAAGTTTAAAAAATGGTAAAATAACTAAAGAACGTACATGCCTATGAATCTTCTTCCCAAAGCCTGAGCACACAGTTGTACTCTAAGTAAAATACTGACAAATATGAGGTATATAAGGGGAAGCTTTTAAAGCTCCCATTTATCAGACCTGACCAGATAATTCCCAATTTGTAATTATTGGGCTAATTTAGCATGACTTCCTCATAACAGAATGTGTGAGGATTAATATCTCATATTTTCAGAATGAATTGGTGAAGATTTGTCTCCATAAAGATCTGGAGGGGAAAGCACTGAGTTGTGGAGAAGTATGGGCAAGTGTGATGGCATATCCTTTGGAATACAGGAATGGGAACGTGGAATTTAAGTGTTCCCTGTGTGTGAGGAGGACTGTGTTAATGGAGACTGGGACCAAAGGGTAGTTCCTTTCTTTATTTTCATTTAAATTATATGAACCTTTGGATTTCTACTTTTCCCCATCTTAGGGGGGTCTGGTGTTCTTTAAACTGGGCTGCAGTCCCTTCCTGAGAGCTACATATTTATTCTCAGATCTATGTTCTGTTTTACATCCGAGGTATTGGATAAAATGTGTAAAGCAGCCAGACTGGAAATCCAAGGTTTCCAGTTCTCAGTAGGGTGGTCTGATGACCTCACTGTACCAGTATGTGATCCAGCTCAGTTAACTGCGAATTTCTTGAAGCCTCTCTGGGTCAGGAGGAAGGAATGAGGTAATTTGATATTGAACTCTGGAATGCCTTTAAAGGGAGAAAATAGCAGCCAATGGTTACTTAAAAACACATTTATTGGGTACAAATATTGTAAGAATCAGGAGCTCAGCCCAAGCAAGTTGCAAACGCTGCCAGGTTTGCAGTCTCGGTGGGATTTAGTCAGGGATGCCCCAACTCTCCCCCACAGAGATGTTTGAAGCACTTTTCTGACCCAGAGGCAACATCGGAGATGGATTTGGAGCTTCAACATGAAGTTTCAGTATTTACCTCCAAGGCAAGCTTTTCCCAAGATGGAAGCTTTAAGAGACGGAACTGGGGAGTTAAATATTTCCAGCATCTATGGAGCTCTCTTTTTCACAAAGATGATGTTTTAGGCTTTACAAAGGTGTTTTCAATATATAATAATAGTGTGTCTAGAATACACCCTTTAATTAAAACAAAAGAGCTTGAGAGGGACGAGGTAAACACACCTCTAAAATGAGTAAGTGCTCACAAGGTTTCCATTTATTCAATGGTCGTGCTGGCAGTGATTGCGAAAACTTCAGTGCCCCGTTTTAATCAGGGATGTTTTTCCTGGTGCGGGGGTGGAAAATATCCTGATTAATTAATTTCTATTCCTGGAACGAGAACCAACCTCCCAGCAGAGCTCACCTGAGCAGCTGGGTGACAAGGAAATATGCACTGAAAACGTAAGTGGTCCCCGAGCTGATGTCGTCAGACCCAAAGCCAAACCCGCGGCCGGGGCTGATTAATGAGTCGCTTTAGTCCGAAAGAACAAGAGGCAAAACTTGAGTGCTGGGGGAACCTGCTGGTGCTTTTGATGTAGTGGGTTTATTGAACTTTTTTTTTTTTTTTTGCCTGGCTGGGAGCTATGTTATGACTTTTTATAGGAGGAGTTTTGATGTTGGGGCTATTTTAGAATAAAGAGCTTTGCTGTTTGATTTGCATGTCAGCCTGGCTCCCGCAGTCTGTCCTTGCTCAGCAAGCAGGATCCCGGTTTGCTGTGTGCCTGGAGGGATGCAAAGTGTCCCAGATGGGATGGAAAGGTAACAGCCTTGCTTCTAGGAGGTATTGGTGTACTAGTTGCATATAATTAGGAATGTTAACAAGGGCATTATTGTGCTAATTATTATGCCTAATTATGGAAAAAATAGAAAATTTCATGGCCACTTTCTGCTAGACAGAATTTAGAAGCTTTCCAGAGACTAAGTACATTAATTAATCTACTGTGCTTGTTTAAATATAAGAATATGCTAAAATATTTTCTGTTTCGGGGGGTGGAGGGGAGAAGGAGAAATGATAATAAGTGACCTTTCTAGTGAAGCAACCTATTTAAATAAGTAAAAATAAATAACTAAATATAATCACAGAAATGTTGTTTTCAGTGATCCAGTTGATGAAACAGCCCAGCAAGGAGCTGTAGGAGAACAGGATATAAATTGGACTGTGGGGAGGAGGAGGAATGAAGTGGGGGAGAGGAGACAGAAGGTGTTTGTATTGGCTTTGGTGGCAAAACTGGCTTATTGTGAAATTCTGGGGTAAAGAAGGGAGGCCTGGGAGGACTCTGATTTTAAGGGGCAGAAAATACCCTGTATCACTTCAATGTCCCACAGAGAAGTTCTTCCACCTTGTAGTGGGAGGTGGCCAATTCCAGAGTGTCAGGGCTAGAAACACTTCAGGGGGAATTTGGATGAGGGTGATGGTACACCCAGAGCATCCCCCCCAGCTCCAGCCTGGCATCTGGATGGTGGTAAAATACATTAATATCCCAGTTTTTCACACTTCTCCAACTCCACGGGAGTGAACGAACTCAGCCAAAGTCCCACTGCTGAAGTGCACGTGGCCCAAAGCTTTGCTGAGGGTTCACATGCAAACGTGGTCAGCTTCTAAAATGATCCTAAAACAGCTCTGGGTTCCCTGCAACCAACAAATGGGGCTGACATTCGGTGCACCAGCTGTCTGTGCTGAGGATTTGGGGAGGTGAGAGAACGGAGGTGGCCCTGATTTTCCAGATGCTTTTACTGGACAGTTGCAGTTTGCTCTTAGTTCGTTAAAATCCGTGGATGGGGTGTTATGATCCATTGGGAATGACACGAGAACTTCCAGTGTGAGAGCTGGTTATTGCAAACTGTAACTCAGCTTCCTTTTGTTGCTGCTCTGTCAGAGTTCACAACTTGATCATCCTGTGAATCAAGTCAGGTTTTAAGAGGAGAAGAGCTCCTCAAATTCTTTTTCTCCCAGTTTATTTGCGCAAGAGGGTAAGAATTCCAGCCCATCCGTACTATTTCACGGAAGTAGAGCAGCTGGATAATTTCTTTGATGGGAACTTTGAGTGGTATCACTTAAGAACAGTTTTTACTTTGAGAAGTAATGTTGAGCAGTTCAGGGAGCTACTTTGGGTATAACTTTACCCATTTATACCCCTTTCAGCCCTGTCAAAATTGCTTGTTTTTAGGAGAACAGTGCTGTGTATTACAGGGAAATCATGGAGTCAAGAAGATCTTGTGCTCACCCATCTCTGAAGCTGAGCACTCCAATCAGTTGACTCAAATATTCATTACAAGAGCAAACCCCTGCTGATTGTAATGAGAATTTTGTCTGCATAAAGCTTTTGTGACTGAGTCTGGAGTGGTACTTTAGACTCCTTAAGAGTCTTTCAGAACCTTGGCTCTAGAGCTAATCTTTCCTAAAAATAATACCAATTGCCCTTAAAACCTCATTCGGAGATGGTGGTATTTTTCCTCCAGTGGGTCAAATGGACTTTGGACCAAGACGTAAAACTTTGTTTTCTGTGGGTTTGTTTTTTTTTTTAGGATAAATATATTTCTGTGTGTGTGGAGCTGGACTGCAAGTCAGATGCACAAATGGCCTTTGAATCACACAGGGCTAATTAGGAGAGCCGTGTTGTGGTCGAGTTAATTAGAGAATGCGAAAACTCACCCCTGTTCTTGAAAGCCATTGAAAAAAGGTACAGTTTGCAAAATACTAATTCAGTCTGGAGGCAAAATGTTACACAGAGAGAGGGAGACTGAATGAACACTTTATTGTTTGACTCCCTCAGAAATGTTGTCACTTAAAAGGCCCAGAAGCTGCCAAGGAAAGTTTGTGGGATCTCCAGTCTCCCTTTTTTGTATCAAAAAGGCTTTGAACAAACCTTAACTTTATTTTGACAGAGCTGTAACGTTTTCTGGGAGTTCTCTCGGAGTGACTCTCCCCCATCCCTGCTGTCATTAAAGCAATGTGTTCCTCAAGGGACTGGTGAGCACCCAGGGAAAAAGAGACAAAATGCTAATGATACAATGATAATTAAAGCTAATTAGAGATTGGGAGTGCAGATGGAGGGAACAAGGGAAGCTGAAAATCTGGGAGTTGTGCAGAGCTCATAATCCCAGCAAAGATAAAGGTCTGGTAGGGGCAGGAGAGGGGCTCTCACACACATCTCTGTGACACCGAGGGGGAATCTTTCTAAAAATAATAATAGTAATTAAAATATTTCTGCTGTTTGGGATAGGAAGTGTGGGAGTGGGGGGAATTGTCCATAACAGCAGTGTCTCCCTTAGCTTGGAAAACTTGGCACTACCAAGATGTGCTGTACCTTGCAAGGTTTCTAAATGAAGTGGAGTTTTTCACAGTCCTGAGCAGATGTTTGTGTGATAATACAGTAGATTTTTCCAAAACACTTTTACCATCATTGACTAGGAGCAGCAACTCCGTATCAAGGATAAGATTTAATGGAGTTAATTAAGATTAAATGGGATAGAAAATCACAAAGTACCTTTTCTTGACCTGCTGAAACTTCAGTAAGACAGGAAACTTCTGGGGTTTAAGTTGCTGCTTATCCCAGTGAATGGACCATCAGATTGGAATCTTCTGGATTTATGGGGTGAATTGGCTTTGCATTTATTGTAACTGGTTTGTGGATGGTGGCAGACCTTAATTAGTTTGACACAAATTCACGACTGGGCCACAGCATGAAAGGTCAGTGGATGAGAACTGCAATACTGAGCTCAGGGTGTTGCAAATATCCAGTCAGTGGGTTTTCTCCAAGGAAGTTGAGTCCAGGCCCTTCAAACTATTGGCTAAACATACAAAAAAGCATCATCAAGTTGATGCTGGAAGATGGGAAACTAATGAACTCAAGGTATTTATTGGCTTTGCATGGATTTGGAAGGATTGACAACGTGATGTGTAACTGCAGAAATCCAGGTCTGAGGACTTGATGTCTTACTTGATTCCTTTGGACAGTTCAGTATTTGCCCTGTTTGGGTGAATCTTCATCCAGTAACGGTGCATTCCTTAAAATTGCTTGGAATTGGTGAAAATGAGGCAGTTTGGGAGTGTTCCCAACCCCAGTAAAGTCAATGAAAGGCAATGGGCTTGGTACCATATGACTTTGTTTGCACCCTCAATAGGCTGACAATTTATGAGGTGGTGTTGATAATGTAAGAACACTAAAGGTGTAAATTATGAAAGACAAGTATATTTTTGCACAATTTTTACCGTGGGTAGCATAACACAATTTTAAAATCCTAATTCCATCTGTTTTCTAAGTTCTTAATATAATTTTTTTTATCACTTAAGTCCTCACACATTTGTCATTTTTAAACATATTCAGCAGTCACTTCAATACTTTGTTTAATGGAAAAACCCAAAGTCTAATACTTCTCAATATTTATTCTCTAGAGATCTACTGAATTAAATAAATGTAATTGTGTATTGATCAAACAGTATTAAATCCCCTGGTTTCTTAAATATTGGAAATTCCTTACTGCAACTTTTTTCATCATTGAAAAAAGTCCTATATATGAGGTGGGTTCTTATCTCCTGGGAAATGGTGCTGGGCTGCCCAGGACTGGGAATCTTCCCCTTGACTGATAATTTTGGATTGTGTTCACGAACTGAAGTCGTGCTGAAACACGCAGAATTTCCAGCTGGCTTCATTTTACTGTTTGCTTTGGTTTTAAAGTTAAAATAGGACATTTTTAGCCATTTTGTGTTTTACTTTGGCTTTGGAAAGCTCAGTGACTGCTAAAACTTGTAGCATTTAGGGCCTGAAATGTTTCTTTACTGATGCCTTTTAACACTAATGCCTGGAAGTGTCTGTAATTCCCTGATAACTTTCAAGGGAAACGCAAGGTATTAAAAATATATATGTATAAAAAAAGCCAAATTAGTGTCTTTTACTTGTATAATACAGAAGGGTCATTAAAAATGGCAGCTTCTGGAATAAGAAGGATATTGCCAAGAATTGTTACAACTTACAGTATTTGGGAGGGCTCAGAGGAGCTGTAGAGAAAAGCTTTCTGGGCAACGTGATGCTTTTCCATCCTATTAAACACCTTTTAAAAAGGATGAGTGAGTTGAAATGTTTGTCCTCTCGGCGCTTAAAAGGCTCAGTGCTCTGCCATAAGTTGTGTTTTATGTTTATTTGTGTATATGTATCCCTGGTCCCTGTGCTTTCCCTGCAATTGTTTCTCTTTGTGTCTATAAATCACTGCACAGTTGTGCTCTAATGAACAAGGAACTTCACGTGGTGCTTCGTGAGTCAGAAAATCCTCTTTTTAGTCAATTATCGTAGCAACTGCCTTATTTTTTTTGTTTTGTTTTGTTTTCTGCTAGTCACAGAAATGCATTTTTAAATGGCTGGAAAATAAAATATTAATCTATTTTCTTTTCAACCTGTAGCCCTCGAGTCTGGTGCATCCAAACGTTCATTAAAGCTAATTTGGATATAAATGGGATTGTACCAGAATTCAGCTCAGAGCACTAATTACATGTAAAAGCTTTGGTTACACTCAGTGTTCAGGCACTTGTTAAAAACAGGCCACTGCCAATCACCAGCATTAGCAGGGATATTATTAAAGCACATTAAAGTTTATTCCAAGGAAGTTCTGACTCGAGATAAGGCAGGTCTGGAAACAAATGAAAGGGCTCAACTTGAATTATTCAGAATGAAGGGGGGGTCAAAAAAAAAGCCTAATGTTTGACAGGACTTTTTCGGGAGGGTTTGTCTGAGTTTAAAATGGGACAGAAAAGGCAGAATGAAATTTTGGGATGAGCGTAGGATGAGTATGGGTTTGTAGTTTTGTCTCTCTATTTATATATTTTTTTAATATATACTTAGTTTTGCCTGAATAGCACAAAATGTTTGTAATCCAGCCTGTTTCTTCTCATTAAGAGGTGAGGAAAAACAATAATCCAGGTTTTTGTGTGTGTATTTACACACAGACTAAACACTGAACCAACCAAAGTAGTTTCATGGATGCAGCTGCAAAAAGCCAGTAAATACTTTGAAGTTTTGTGTCTGTTTAGCAAAAAAACCAGTCACTAACTGTAGCTACTTCCTAATAATGTGGAAATAAAGACTGTCACTCCCATCAGTGCTCCCAGCTTTGTTCCAGCACTCTTCTAGATGTATTTTTATTTATTATTTAAAGTTACTTTGTGAAATTCAAAACAAAGCCTCTTTCCCCTCTTTCTCACCACTCCAGACCAGACAAATCTTCATCCTGCCTTCATGGTCTTTGGTTTTCGCCAGTCAAAGGGTGACATTCCCAAAAGAACTTCCTGTAAATCGTATTTTGAGGAGCCTTCACTCTTTTATCTTGGTGACTAGAAGTTCACAGTTGGGATGATGTGGATCCCGGGAAGCTGAGCGTGAACTCTGAAAACAGTGGATGGATTTTCGCAGTAAAATCTGAGTAAATAAGCACTAATTACCCCTCTGACAGGCAGCAACCCCAAAATCTGTATCACTTTAGGATGCCAGGCTTTCTCTAAGCAGTTTTTCTGAATAATCCATTTTAGGCATTTATTAACCTATAAATACATTTTTATAAATCTCAATGACATTTGGGTATTTTATTAACCACAATAAATGCCAGTGAAAATTGAATTAAGAAAGCTTGTAATGTGCTTTACTACCAGGTTTAAAATTTTTGCTGAGCTGTAAATGGTCCTGCTTTATATCAAGAATAAATCTGTTTGAAGACTGCAGGAATAATTCTTTTTCTTTGTTGCCAGAGGCCCTGACCTTTATGTTGATGGTTTTTAAGAGCTTCACCTCTGGCTTATTCTCTTTGATTTGGTAATAATTTGATTATCTGCCCTGAGCAGTTGTCAGAGTCCCAGCAAGAGAAGGGAAGGGCTTTAGGGGATGGTACAAAACAGGGGCAAGATGGAGAGTTTTGGGGGTTGCTGGACAAAGTTGTGACCACCCTGATTCCATAAACACCTTGCAAAACAAACTTTTCCTCCTATTCTAGTCCTTACAACAAAAGAGGTACTCATTTTCCCCAAGATGTGAGAGGGAAAGACGACATCTGATTCCAAAAATTGAGTTTATTCCAGATAAGAATTTTCCCTTTCACTTACAGAGTTAAGTTTATAGCTTGGACACTGCAGTGGATGCACCAAAGCCAACTTTTCTAGGTGAAGTTGGTTTTACTTCCTCTTTTGTTGCTGAAGATGCTGCTATAAAACTTCATCCTTTCCTATTTATCACCCTTTTTTACATCTCCTGTCCAACACCGAGCTTGTACTGTTTACATGACCCACATGCTTTTGACTTTGGTGATGGTGTTCTGTTCCTGAAGAGTATTTTTTTCCCCCAATATTTGTATATGAGGAAGGAAAAGCTGGACTTAACACTGTGGCTTGTTCTTTTGAACCCAATTAACTTTTTTTCAGTTAACGAAGTACAATAACCTCGTTATTTCAGAAAGCCACTTCACTTTTATGGTACCTAATCCAGTGCCTGAGTTGAAGTTAAAATTGGTGGCGCATCCTGATGGGTGAAGACACTGTTTTAATTGATTCTGGATTAATATCTTAGTTCCATGACCGTTCCTTGGCAGAACAAGTGTCTCTGCAGTGAATGGGGCACAACGAGGAGCAGCATCTCCTGTGGCAGAACCCAGAACAACTCCATTGATCTAAAAGGATTCATAAATATGAACTGCAGGCAATTAGGCAGGGAGGAGGATGTGAGAGTCAAGGTCTCAGAACAAAAATATCTCCTTATTTATTTATTATTTTTCCTCTGTCTCAGAAGCACAGAAAGGCCACAGTGTTTGTTTGTATTGACTTAAAGGTCTGGTCTGAGGAGCCACTGACCACCTCATTCATTTAGAAGTCCTTCCCTCAGATGGGAAAGGAGTGATGCACTTTACAGCAAGACCTTCAGCATCCTGGAAGAGGAAGGTTTTGGAGGCTCTGCCAGGATAGTTGGTTGTTGTTTGGGAATAGTGGATATAGTTTAATTTGCATTAAACAGTTTCTCTGCTGTTTGTTTGAAGATGGGGCAAAGGGTGGAAATAACTTCTTGTTGCCTCAGATTTCAGCAGGATTTAAGTCTCGCATGGGTGGCCCTGGGTATTGGGGAATAGGAGATAAAGCCAGGCTTGTTGCATGATTTGACCCATAAAATACTGTCCTATGACACTTTGCTTTGTACATCACAGAGAGGGTTTGTGTTTAGAGATCAGCTTTGAGTAAAGACCCTATTTAGAATGTCCAGAGCTCTCTCAATACTGCTGCCTTTCTAAGGAATATTCCCCTGTTATTTAGGACATTTGCATGGAAAAATAGAAATTAGGAAGTCTCTTTGCAGCCCACTTTGCATAAGTGTGGCAGCTACAGGTCAGTCCCTTGGGTTCTCATCTTGAAGATGTAAAGGGTGTGTTTTCTGTATGTTTGATTTCTGAGTCGTTTCTGAGGGAAGAGGAGGTTGGCTGGAGACAGGCACATCTGTCATCTCGGTTTCTGGTGAGCTCACATGAACTTCTTAGCCCAAAATATGTCTTGTGTTTCTTCTCGGAAGGGTTGTAGGTGTGAAGAGCTTATTTTTGGTTGGAGCGCTTGGGCTTCGTTCAGCAAAGAAATAACCTTCATTTCTGGCATAACATGAAGCGTCCATCATTCAGGATTGCTGTGAGTAGTGCCCTCAGTGATTTAAAATGCTTTTATGTGGACATTTATCTCACAGGCAGAGCAGGCATTGACCACTTGCATAGTGCATGGCCCCAGAAACCAAACAGCACCTGAATTTCCTTGTCATACTCTCATTTTTATTGTTTTATTTGTTAGAGTAATGACCAGCAAGACCTGGCTCACATTTTCCATCGCTTTTGTCTTTCTCCTGGCACTGGTGTTGGTGATGCTCACATTTACATGTTCCAGGACTTATTCAAAGGAAAAATAGAGCAGAGACAGTGTGAGTCATATTTACTTTATATATCATTGTGCTAGTCTTGAAATAAGGTTGCTCTGGAGTTTTTTAAATGGCCTTTTTTTACCCTGAACCAAATACCCTTTGGAGGAGAAATCCTACCACCTAACTTGGACTGAGCTGTGCAGGAGGGAAATCCTGGAAATGCAGCTGTAGGCCGGTGTCCAACTCCGTGGCATTTTCAATAGTAGATGTAAGGGGCTTAAGGAAAAAAAATACATCTCAAATTGGAGATCAAAACAGCTGAAATGGAAGTAGTTTGAGTGTGATAAGCTATGATGGTATTTTATGACCAGGTCACTATTTTCTGTCATTGATCACTGTTATCCTAAATAATTTTCCTTCTATAAAATGTGCTGCTTGCCTGGACTTCCTGCCACTGGAATTCAGATTCCAGTGAGGGATGGAGTAGCATCCTCACCTCTCTCTGAGGGCAGAGATCAGTGTACCTGTGCACAGGTGTCCAGGGTACGTTATCCTTATGTGCAGACCAGCTGAGTTCATAAAATACTTCAGCTTCCATCAGATACTTGGAGTACTTAAAAATTATTTGGGCTAATCTAAAATACTTTGGCTAAGAAATAATTGCTTTCCTGGTGTTTTTTTGTAATGCTCATCACGCTCTTATTCCCTCTTCTTTCTTACTCCCCCAGTCTGTAATTATGTTTTGAAACAGAAAATTCGTACCAAGACGAGTACAAGTGTACAGCTGTTCCTTTAGTCCCTAAATCTATAGAACAAGTTTGTGGAGCTGCAGCCTCTTGAGCAGAGCTGTCGGTGTGAGCGCTGGGCCCAGTGCAAACTGGGGGAGCTTCCATTTGAGTTGTTTGTTTGAAGCATCAGAGCTGAAAGCAGCAGGAAATGGTGACAGATTCCAGCACCCACTTCAGGTTTTCAGAAGTTCCTGACTGGTGCCCAGGAGATCTGGATGCATTAGAGCTGCCTTAACTGGCTTTGATACAGTTAAAGGCAGCGTGCTTCGTGTTCCTCTCTGTAAATCACTTTGTGGATAACAGGGTGCCCAGAGAAGCTGTGGCTGCCCCTGGATCCCTGGAAGTGTCCAAGGCCAGGTTGGACAGGCCTTGGAGCAACCTGGGCCAGTGGAAGGTGTCCCTGCCCATGGTAGGGGTGGCACTGGATGGGCTTTAAGGTCCTTCCAACCCAAACCCATCCTGTGATTCTGTGGTAAGTGCCCCTGTTGGGCAGTGCCCTGGTGTGGGGCATGACCTGGCATCTGTGTCATAAACAATGTCATAGAACAGCTTTGTCTCTTCGTCTCTTGCCTACCCCGTAAGGCCGAGAGCACCTCTGGCTTCTGAAGCGCTGGTGGCTCATTCCGCTGAGCCCGTGTGACTTCTCAGAAGGGTTTAAAATGTTTGAGACATCAATTTGTCCTTCTAATGAAGGCAGAGCAAGATAAATAAGGCGTGTATGCAGATGTCAGTGGCTCTTAGGCATGTGCATGTCAGCATTGATAAAGTACTGAACTTCCAGGGCTGGGACTCGGTTAGTGCTCAGCTCATGAGCTGAGTGAGGAGGGGGGGGCTCATTTAACACAACATCATCAATTCCTGCTAGGCCCAGAGATTTTTTTTTTTTGTCCTACTTGAAGCAGGTTGGACTTGAGAATTCATCAAAATAAAAGTGCCCATGGCAAAAAAAAAATAAAATTCAATACATGTGTTTCTTCTGTCTGTGGCACTTGGACTCAGCAGCTTCTTTGGATGAGAAGGAGGAGGGTTGTGTGAGCTGCAGCAAAGCTTTGTGCTGATGCAGGGGCTGAGGGAAGGATTGCTTGCTTCTTTTTTTTTTTCCCCCTGTTTTTTAAGAGCATTATAATGAAATGGACTCTTGTTGCATTTGATCGCAAAAGCTCTTGGTAACGTGATACTCGGGAACATCGTTTTCTCCTCTTGGGCAGCCATAGTTCACAGTTGCTTTGGCAGTTACATTCCATTTAATCTGTCAATTTTTCTCACATGGTGTAGCTGCTGTGAAAGAAATTGGAGCTGTTATCCTCTGTGCTTTGATACAGCCTGGGAAACGCAAGGTGGGAGACAGCAAACCGAACACAGCACGGCAGTAATTTCTTCAAAATCGCTGATGTTCCGGCACTGTGATTTCTGGTCCTAGGGAGCTGTCAGCATTCCTCATGGAACGAGATGGCATTGTTTATACCCTTCACTGTTGTTTGTTTTGGTGGTGCCTGTTGAATACGCTCTGCAGGGCGGGGAAGCTTTCACCCATTTCTCGTTTCTAGTGACTCTCTGCTCTGTACCTGATTTCTGAGCAACCTGGGATAGTGGAAGGTGTTCCTGCCCAGGGCAGGGGTGGAGTGAGCTGGGCTTTAAGGTCCTTTCCAACCCAAACCGCTCCGTGGTTCTATGATTTGGCTGTGATAACACAAGTTAAACTTTGTGTGAATGCTGCATGTACAGCTTCAAGTTCAACTGCCTTAACTGATCTTGGAAACTTCTTGCTGTTCAGATCAAGCCCTTACAGTATTTACGAGTAACAGCAAATTCTCTGTGGCAAGAAGCTGCCTCATTCCATGATCCTGGAGGGATTTTGTAGCACAGATCAGAATCTCTCGTAACACAATATTTATTTCTTGATCCCTTTCTCCAAAAAACTCCATGAACCCAAAATGATTGGTCTGTGGAAGTAAGTTCTTCAGCAGAGAAGTGTGATGGCCCCTCATGGCCATGTGGTTTAGAAAAGAAATATGTTTTTCAGATGATATTTTGGAACACTTGCATATGTTTTTAAGGCAATTCAGTGATGGAGGAGTAGAGGAATTGATATATATATATTTAATGTTTTACATTGTAGGAAACTCCTGGTTGCATTTTAGTACAATGAATAAACATACTGTATCAAACGCTATTCAAATCCAAATAAAAGTGACTTTTGTAACAACTCAGTGAAAACAAGGCAACTGGAAGGAGCCAGCAGGAGTCAGAAACTCCTGTGCATTTATTCTGTGTTCATTTCACAGAACTGGTGCCAAATTCAGCGTTTCTGCTGGAGCCTGATGCAATTTCCCTGGAGTTAATGGAATTACCCCAGGTCTGAGTCTGACTTCTGGTCTCTCTCTGTGACCTCTTGCTTGTCTTTGCTCTGAAACTTCCCTGCTGTGGTTTTCAGGTGACTCTTCACGTGCCAGTAGACTGGTGTGTTTTGAGGGAGTTTGGGTCTTGCTGCTGCCCTTCACAAAGCACTTTTATTGATGTTCCTGACTTTAATGGGACAATAATTTTAAGCAAATTCTATTTTTAATTTACAGTATCTGCCATACCATACTCCTCCTCTGGCACCTACTGCCATAAATAGCACCAAAGCAATTATCAGTAGGAATTCAGCTCTGCTCATACCATGGTGTTTTCAAATTATCAGTGCTGCTGCTCAGAACAAATGTGGAAATTGGTGGTTAATTGGCCCTTTTTGTAGGATGTTCTGAGGATATTTTTATTAAACAGGCACTAAACATTCCCACTGACTAGATAAGAACATTATCTACCTCCTTGTTTTGCGTGAATTGGAGGCTTTTCCCCCCATTAAGGTATTATGTGGACACAAAGAAGCGTCAAAATAACTTTGAAAGATTTACGAAGCCATACAAATTAGAGATTTTGCCTCTGGCTGTGGGTTGCAGAATATTTTTGCCATATGAAACAGTCTTTAATCCCATATTTTCTACGGACCTGTCACTTTGGATATTTCTCCCGTGCAGGTTCTGGTTGTCTTCAGGTTCTTGCGAGGGTCACCCAGAGCTGGGTTTGGAGTCTCAGAGCCCTCACGTCGCGTTATTTTGCTGTTGTATTTCAACACCTCTTGTTTGGACCTGTTGTAGAGTGGAGAGAGCAAAGAAGTGCAGTGAGACGAGCGGGAAGGGCAAGGCTGGAGGCTGGGCAGGGTGTCAGGTCGTGGAGCTCAGCATGGTTCACCTCCCGTCACCGCTGTGCTGGTCAGGAGCTGTGACACGGAGTGTGGGAGCCTGGGCTGAGGGCCAGGGACGCTGTTACTGGGCAGGGCAGCTCTGCAAGAAGCTTCAGTGCTTGTCAGAAACAGCGCTCGTGCACAGGGGAAATCAGTCCTTCTGTTTGCATTTTGTGAGCGCACATCAAATCCTGATTATTCCTGTTTGGAGTCTGGAGCGAAAGTAACCCCAGGAGCATTTGCTCAGCCCTGGATTGGGGTAGGAAGGGGAAGAAGGAGCACAGAAGCAAATAAAGTCTGTCTGAATCAGGCTGCTTGTGATGTCTCATTACCCTGATGAGTTACTCAGCGTGACTAAGGAGATGTGAAAGGCTGTGGCTCTGTCCAGTGCTCCCTTTAAGCGTTTCCCTCAAAATCCAGGAGGGTTTTTTCATGGATGGCCGTGGGAGGATGGTGCAAGGCTGCCTCCAGGGATCACTCAGACCAAACAGCTCGAGGTTTCTGAGGTCCTCTCTTGGAAGTGTCACTCTGGTCCTTCCCTTGAGCTTTGGCTTTACACGGATTAAACGGCTTCAAAGGAGCGTTGGGATGTGAGCTGAAGCTGTTGAAAGGGAAGTTTAAAGGTCCCAGTATGGAAATTTCCTGGTCCCAGTGTGACATGTAATCCTCCTACTCCCACATGGATTAAATGGTCCCCGGGCACTGATTGATCCCAGCTGCTGAGGGTTTATCTTGGCATTTCCTCTGAGTTCTTTATGCTGTTCATACCACGGTGGTAGAGCCTGTAAGGAACTGGAACTCCTGCACGGAATGTTGCTGATCATCTCCTGGTATCAGTGGAGGGTTTTGTGCATTCTATCTTCTAACACAATATTAAAGGTTTCTATATTTGGGAAATCGTGTCTATTCTTAAGTTGTTCTCTCCTGCCCTTTTTTATAGAGAAGTGACAGCATGAGGCTGCAGGATAAAGAAACTGGTACTGATGAAATGAATTTTTCTTTGTCGTTCCCTGATAATGGTCTTGATAGATACAGAGAGATACAGATACACCTCTGGTGTAATGTGTATAATAAAAGCTTCAAAAAAGAACTAATTGGATGCATATTTGCAGCCCTGTTCTAATGCTGCAAAGCCCAGGATGTTACAAATAAATAAATAACTACAATCCAAGGCTGATCTGTTAACTGAAATGAATTCAGCACAGAAGGAGTTGTTGCACATCCCGGGCCTGCTCGCTCTCACACAGCTGGGATGTGGCTTCCCACATGGCACAATTATCTTCCTAAAATATTGTGGAAAACTTGCATTTGTCATTTGGATTAGTGCAGGGAGCTTTCCCTAAACACAGGCAGAGAGAGCTGCCTCTCTCTCTTCTTCCTGGCAGTAATTAGCAATAATTCACTTGGAATTGCAAAAACCCTTTGCAGGAGTAAGGAATAAGCCAACTTCTCCCTCCTCCCCTTCTGAAATCGCTGTCCCACATGGGTGTAGCTCAAATCTTTGACATAAAACCAGAGCTTTACGTGGATTTCTTGTTCTGATGAGTATTTTATGTTCTCCTAATTGCACTGTCGAGGTTTTCACATGGTGGGCATGTTTTCAATGTGCACTGGGCTGGAATATTTACAGTGATGCCTTGAATATCATATGTAAGACAATAAAAATAGGGCTGCTTATTCTTTTATCAATCAGGAAACTGTAGTTGATGATGTACCTTTTGTATATGCAGCATCAGGCCCATTTTGTATGTTATATATGAATTTTTAGAAATGTTTTTGCATAATCGTGCCTGAAGAGTAAATTATGTCCTGATTCTAAACCATGATGGTTTTTAATTTTTTTTTAGGGGGGAAGAAGGGAAGTGCTGAGGGTAAAGGTCTAGGACTACAAAAAATTCCTCTTGGGTTAGGAAAAGAAAAGAAAAAAACCTCAAAAGTTCTATTAGTTTGTTTACCAGTTCTCTTTGGTTTTTGTTTTTAGGACTTGATCTGTGCAAGCCTAAACTTGAGTAAGAAGACATCTATAATAATGGAGCATTGTGTGATAATCTGGTGAATGGTCATGAGAAACTTAGGGTTCACCTAGATTTAACTACTGTTGTGGCAAAAATCAAGCTAGTTTTTATTACATGAGCGGGCAGGTAGAACCCGTGGCATTATCATGTTCCCAAATTAAAACATCTCGATATTGTGTGAAGTGCTGCCTTAACCAGCAGTGGTGTGAGACAAAGATGTGGGAGAAAATAGGATCTCAATAATCTCTTATTTAGAGAGTTTCTGCGCTGCTGGGGAATGGAACCTGTTTGCTTTTCTTCCCTTGTTTTAAGAGAAAATCATTTTCTCTGCAGCTCCAAAAGGGCTTGTCTGGTTGGTTGATGGGTTTGCTGCTGGAAAAACTAAATACAGATAAAATAACGGACTGAAATCTAAAAATAAAGCCACTTTAGTCACCCCAATTCAGTAAACTGAGCTCTAGGAGGGGAATAACATCCTCCAAGAGAAGAGGAGAGAGGGCTTTGCTCTGCAGGGAAATTCCTGCCTCTGGTGCAGAGACGTGGGAGTCCAAGTGCTTTCAAGTGCTAAGAGAAGATTATGAAGCAGAAACCTCTTGGCCAGATATAGACACTTGACATTTTGCTGAGTGAAATAGAGCTGGGAGGACAAAATAGCACTGACTGCGTGGAAGTTATCCAGTCCTTAAATTTGATTTTGATTCTGGCAAGGAACTGAAGGCACTGAATTAGGTCATTTGCTGTTGGTGTCTGCGGGTGGGGAGCTGGCAGCAGGTGGGGAAAGGCAGGTCCTGACTGAACACCTCAAGCTATGCTTGAATATCTGTGATTGGGAGTTCTTTGGCAGTGGTTTTCATGTAGAAAAATCATCAAAATTCAATTGGTTTTCACTGGGAAAAATACCTTTGAAGTGTATTAAAGAGTGGCTGCAGTTAGTGGAGACCTGCAGAGACCCTCCAGTCCAACCTTGATCAGAGCCAGGGGAGCCAGAGCAGGTTGTCCATGGCTGTGCCCAGCTGGGTTTTGAGTATCTCCAAGGATGGAGAAGCCACAGTCCTGCTGGGCAGCCTGTTGCAGGGTTGTCCCAGCTTTGGTCATGGCTCTTTGCTGGGCTTGAGCCAGTATTTCCTTGTCTCCATGGTACTGGGGAGCCCAGAATGGGGTGTGGAATGTGAGACATCACAGAAACACCCTCCATGCCAAGCTTTCATTGGGGTTAATCCATAGCAAAAACTGCATTAATGTAGTGTAAAGCATCTGAGGGAATGGCTGTTCTGCAACACGTGACCTTCATTCAGTCACACAAAGTTTCCTGGAGGGGGAGGTTGTCCCAAAACAGGCTGGTTGTATTTTTGGAGCAGAGGGTGTTTTGGCAGGAGTTGGGTTCCTTTCAGAACTGAGGCACTGACAGGACAAGAAAACCATTCCCCATACAGACTTACTTGTATACTCATTGTAAGAAGGTCAAGAAATTACACCTTTCCAAGACCTCTGGGTCAAATATGGTGACAGAATTTGTGAGAACTTTTTTTTTTTCTTTTCCCCAAGGCCACCCCACATTCCTATAGTTCTTTTTTGGTGGATTTTTTTTTTTTTTTTGGATGGTCAGATACAACTTCATTCTCCCTGGAAGAAACTTCATCTCAGTCCATCAGTGGAGCTCATGGGAGGAGGTTAAATGCTGTGTCCTGTGCGGTTTGAGCTCGAGGGGTTCAGCTCAGCATCCAGGTGGTCACCTCAGGAGCTCGTGCTGTGAACTGCCACCTGTTCAGCTCCCAATCCCACATTCAGGAGCAATAAATACAGGTTTTCATCCCAGTAATGAGTGTTCTCCAGGGTTTGTTGTTATCAGAAGATAATCATGTTCTGGCTGTGGTTCTTATCTGGCACAATAAATGTCCCCAGGATGTGATCACCCCCTGATAGCTCTCCAGCCTGCTAAGCTTTGTTGTTTATTTACAACATTTGTAGTCTCTGAGGTTGATTTTATCCATCAGGGTGATGACAGGAATAAAGTGACCCTTTGCTTGCCAGATTAAAGCCCCAAACCTGTCAAACCAGGTATTGAAAGAAAGTGAATGTATTTAAATGACTTCTCCTTCCACTTATATTCAGTAGCTTCCAGTGTGCACGTGGGATTGACCAGGCAAAGTTAGCGGGAATTCTGGAAGGAAACACAGACTTCTGTGAATCTGAATGATCTTTCCTTCCTCTTGGAAATTTAGAATAGTTCTGTAACTAATATATGATGATTTTAACTAATAGGATGCCACTGGACTTCTGAAGCGGCATGGAATTTGAGGTGCCAGTGCAGTGTTTTAACAACATTAAACGTCGTGTACTTGAGAGACTAATTGTATTTCCAGGTATTTTTGAGGAAAATTTGGGTATCACTTAGAAAGTTATGACTGATGACAGTCTCTGAATTACTCTGTGATAAACAATATGCATTAAATATTTTTCTGTAAGAGTAAAAGAGTTAAATAAGCACAGCAGGGTAGACGCACAGTGCTTGGCAAAGCTCGAGAACGCGGTGGTGAGCAGTGTAGAAATTTGGGTACATATTGGAGAAGGTCAAACTTACTTGTAGAGAAGAAGATATGAAAAAAGGCCTGAAATGTGTGCAGCAGTTGTTGGTAAAAGTAAATGAAACGCCATGTCCATACAAACATACACGTGGACACAGAAATGTCGAGTAGCTCGGACATGTTGGTGCCATAAATTATGAACACTTTTGAATAGCCATAGATACGCTGATGCTGCAGCGTAGTGCACGGAATGCTGATAGAAAATTCCATTTTGAGTGGGCTTAGAGAGGTTTTAGCGTGGAAGGTTCAGGTGTGTGATGTTCCCATGTCTCTGTTCCGTGCGCTGGGTACCAATAAAAAGTGTGTAGAGACAACGTGAAGTTTAACCTGCAGAGTCCATGAGATGTATTTGAACAAGTGTCTGAAATGTTGAAATTTCAATCACTTCTCAGTTAAGGAACTGTCTTTGAAGGAGAAAAGTGTAGCAGTAATTTCATTTTACTCATTACTCTAGAAAGAATTATTATTCATTCTGTGAGAGGTATTCTGTGCATGACTCCAGCATTTCCCTTGAAGTATCATCTTTTAAATGTCATCTCTTTTTGTTCTTTTAACATGAGGTTTGATGACCAGATCTGTAGACATGAAGGTAGCCCCAGCTTTTGTCCCATTATCTGGGAACAGGAGGTTACCTTTCCTTATAACTTTTTTTTTTTCGGTTTCTCAGACCTTTCTGTTAATGCAGCACATTTTACCTGCTGAGTCGTAGGTCTGTGATACACAACTGGCCCTCGGGTCTTCCTTGAAGGTCAGCCCACAAGTGGAGAATGCTGTACATGTAATTGTGGGGTGGGAAGAATCACCTGCTTCCTCTGGGAATGTTCCTCCAGGGACAGGGAATTGCTGCTTAGGAGAACCTGATATTAATATTTAATATTGTACTACATGGAGCCGTGATGGAGAGCAGGAGGGAGAACACAGGCTTATGGGATGTGCCTGGAAAACACTTTCACGTGGTGCTGGAAGGGAACTCCTGTGCTGATGTAGGGAGGTGTGAAATTAAGGCACAGCCAGGCAAAGCAAATGGCCCATTACAAAGAAAAGTGAATTTTAGCTTGAAGATCCTACACTTGCTGACCAAAATAGTGACTGTCCATGTGATTGGGGCCAGAATGATCAAAGCCACCAGCCTTTGTCGTCCCTAAAAGCAAGTTCTGCATTAGTTAATGAAGCAGGGTGACCCTCTAAACCTGCCAGTGCAAACCTGCTTCTCTTTTATAAGAGATCCAGCTTGGAAAGGGAGGTTAGATTCTGTGCACAGACAAACCAGGGTGAAAGAGTCTGTTAAATCTACCTGGTGTAAAAAAAAAAAATAAATAATTCAAAAAAAATCAATAGGCAGAGATGTCTGTCCTTTGGCAGACAGGGGTTCTTATTACCAGAGATGCCAGAGATCAGACTCTGCTCTTGCAGGGAGGGCGGGAGAAGAAGATGCTGTGCTGTCAGATGAGACCTTGTGCTTTAAGCTCCAGTTCTGTTGTTATTGATTACAACATCTCTGTAATAAATCAGGTACAAGTTTGCATTTCATTTTCAAAGACTGCAAATCCCGCTTGTTCTCCAACTTCTGAGTGACATAAATCTTTTAATGAATGTTGAAAGAATTGTTTCTCAGATAGTAACCAGTCATTCAGAACTGTCCAAGGAATTCACTTGTGCTTAGAACGTATCATGTGTTGGATCAATGGAAATTTCTCAGTTGTCAACATATTGTGATTTTCTTTTTCTTGTCCTGAGATGTAGGAAAACTAATTCAAAGTTTTATTAAGTACTTATTTGTCATAATAGACACCTTATGCTAGTGTTTTAGACTGGGGTGATTTACAGAACAGTCAACCTGGATTTCCAAACTATCTATTAAGACTTATCTACTTGCATTTGATAGAAGAAAATACCTGATGTTCTTCCGACCCAGTGTGTATTTTGACACCAGTTTGTATCTGTGCACTTTGACTGGAGATATGAAGTGATCAACAGTAATGTTTCCCCCCCGTCCTTTTTCCTGTGCCTACGTTAAACCCTGGAGAGAAACAAAAACTTTAATAAATAATAAATTGTTCCAGGATACACACATCCTGTGGATCCTGTGTGATGGGTGGGCTGGTATTTGCACCCAGGGAGCTCAGCTGTGATGTGCAGAGGGACCAGTGAGTGTTCCAGTAGGAGAAGGCACAATTCCAGGTGTGTGGGCTGGGAAGAGCTGCCCAGGGAGCTCCCAAGCACCCTCAGTTTGCCGAGAGCTGTCATGTGGTTAAACGAGAACACGCTGCAAATGAAGCTCTGGGTTTAAAAATGTGCATTAACACCCCGAGGGAGCTGTAATTGCTCTTCCAATTATTGCTTACCCTGAGAAGGACTTATTATCTTTTGCAACTGCAAAAAACTCTGTATTTTAATTTTTCATCTCTGCTTTTCTTCATCAGGTTCCTCCTCTCTTTGCTAGAGCAGAAGGTGTTGGGGGGGGGGCTTCTGAAATAGTTCATAAAGGATGGACTTGGGGAGCATTAGATCCCCTTTCTTTGTGCAGCTGCTTGGCTCGTGTGAAGCTAAATGTCCATCCTCTCTAATTAAATGCCATCTTTGCCCCTGCAGTGGTTGCTTCAGCTGGGTGTTGTTTGTCACTAAGGAAGTATCAGGCTTGGAAAGTGCCTGATGATGTGATGGCAGAGCCTTTTTAATGAATCCCACTTAACAGGGTGAATCAGTTTGGGCTAGGCATGATTAAGTTTGTGATCAAGAGCTTGACTAAGAATTTTATAGTTGATGTTGATTAAGAATATTGGATGGTAATTAATGCATAGCTCCTGTCTTTGACGTGTCTGGAGAGCCAGAGCAGCTGAGAGCAGTGCTAGGGAACAGTGGCATTGCTGGCTTATTGGAATCATTTAGCAATTTTATCCCACTCCTAAATTGCTTGTGGGCAGCAACAGGAGAGGTGTCTTCCATTCAGGTCCATCTCTGTTAATTATCACGGGGGTGAGAAGTCCCAGGAGGATGAGGCGGCTCAAACGACTCCAGGATTCAATTTATTTCTTAAATAAATATTATAATGCAGCATTTTGACAGCCTCCTCCCTCCGGAATTTCCAGGACGGAGGGAGCAAAAGTTTGGGATCACAGTGTGTCTCTTGTCACTTCCAGTTGGCACTCGAGGACTCATCTGCAGTGGAATTCAAGCTGAGTTGGTTCAGGGTCTTTAATTTCAGAGAGAGAGAACCTTGCTCCATATCCATGGGTGTGGGTGAAAACAGACCTTTGAGGAGGATTGGAGAAGGCATCTTTTGGTTATTAGTTTTGTCTAATCCTTTTTCTTCAAAACACATCTCACTGCCAATAGCGTGATGTGTTATTTTCACCACAGAAGAAAACCAGTAACAGGATGAGGTCCTTGCTGATACTGAACGGGCAGATTTCAAGTGACTATTTGCCTAAATAGTACAGATTTAAAATAGCATAAATTGTTATTTGAAAAAAGAAGCAGACTTACGTTCTAAGAAAAAAATCCGTCCAAATTCATGGTTTTCAGCTAAATGGAACCCAATCTGAAATTACTTTTAACAAGGTTGTCTGTGCTGCTGCAGAACCTTCATATTTTTTCATGTAGATAAATTAAAAATACAAAGCTTTATTATGTGCTGTGCTAAAGAGGAATGATAACAATATTTTATGCAAATGTGGTGCTGACATAATAGAAATGAAATAAGTACAGGCATTAATTTTACTCTGCTTTAACTTCACAGAAATCACATTTATCAAAAACATGCATTTGGAAACACTGAACCTCTTCTATCAGATGAAAAATGAACAGGTTTTACATACCATGATTTGGCTCCAACACAAGAGTTTTGTGTCTGGAGCGAGAAGAAAACAACATGTTTTTTAAAATCCAAAGCTTTTAGAGCAGTTGGGTTTCTAAGGAGAGAGGAATTAAAATCTGCACAGTCCCTGGTGGGTTAAACCATATCTGAATAGCAGTTTGTTGAGTTGGGCCAAATGATCCCAAATCTCTTCTAAAATAATACTGAAATCATGTAATTATGGGATCCCAGAATGGTTTGGGTTGGAAGGGACCCTGAGAGACCATCTTGTTCCACAGCCATGGGGGGGGACACCTTCCACTGGACCGGGTGGTGGCATCTTGGGTGGGGTTTCTCCTGCAGTGTTTCATCCAAGGGTTGGTCCTTGGATGAAGGATGGTGATGGGCTGCCAGGGATGCATTTGCTGCGCCACCCAGCTCATTTTGGGCTGAATATTGTGAGAATTGAGCAATGAGTGCTCAGAGAGCTCCCCCTCCCTCTGGAGAGCCCAAATCTGTCACCTCAGGATCCAGCAGGGAAATGATGGAGAGAAGAGAGATGAGCAGTGAGAGGTGAAGATAAAGCCCTGCCCTCACTGCTCCCGTGGGGTGCTGAGATGGAGTTATTCCTGGCACAGCTCTTCCAAGGGACAGTCTGGCCCTCTCCTGGCACGCAGCCTCCCAGTGCCCTGTTGGCACCCTGGGTCCTGGGTGCTGCCTCCTCCCTGCTGGATGTCACAGGAGCAGGAGAATTGATGTGGCATTTGGAATGTATAAACAATTCCTGAGACAAATCCAAAGTTGGTTTTCCGGAGTTCACTCCGGGTTTGACTTTGGCTCTTGGCAGCGTTGGCGTCCTCAGCAAGGCTCGTGTCGTGCTGGGCGTAGCGTGACTCAGCTCGAGAGTCAGAGAGGGGTTTGTAGCAAGGGATGGAGAGACAGGCCACAGGGAATGGCTTCCCACTGCCCGGGAAGTGCAGGGAGAGATGGGATATCAGGGAGAAATCCTTCCCTGTGAGGGTGGGGAGGCCCTGGCACAGGGTGCCCAGAGATGCTGTGGCTGCCCCTGGATCCCTGGAAGTGTCCAAGGCCAGGTTGGACAGGGCTTGGAGCAACCTGGGCTGGTGGAAGGTGTCCCTGCCCATGGCAGGGGTGGGACTGGATGGGCTTTAAGGTCCCTTCCAACCCAATCAGTTCTGTGATGATTCTGTGTCTCAGTACCAGACAAGGTAAAAATCAAGTGCCCTTGGGTTTTCCCCTGGTGAGGTTATTAAGTCCCTGTGGCACCCTTGATATTACAGACAAAATACCTCTTTCATCATAAATCCTTTAGTCTCTAATTCTTTTTTTTTTTTTTTTTTTTCTCTTGATGGTAGAGACTGTACAACCACCATATAAAATACATGAAATGTCAGGGCAGTTTAGCACCTCACAAGGACATGATGTTGATGATCCTTACAATCCTTGCCCTTATTTTGTGATATTTACATGTGGAGCCACTTAAAGAAGATGAGGACTAAAAAAAAATCGTGCAAGTTGATTGAGTATAACTTCAGCTTTGAGACATTCATATATCACTGACTACTCTGAAACACTTGGAAGCAGAAGATTCCAGCTTTTGTGGCCTAATCAACAGCTGTGTATTCCCCCTCCCCTTATTTTCCTTTCTCCTTTTAGATTTATGAATTAGTTTTCCCCTTCAGCAGATTGTTTTTTTCTTTATCTTTCCTACTTAGATACTGTAAAAAGTAATTAAGATAATCTTATCAAAGGAACATGAAACAGAAATTTAACTGATTAAATTTCAGACCAATTAGTCATACAGAAGCCTTTGTGTGGACCTTCTGTGGATTCTGCACTGCTTGTACTTTCCATTTCCTATTTTCCAACGGCATGAAGTTAGGAAATTGCATTCCATGGAGATGGTAATTAACTTTGGTAATTAAAATACCACCTTCGGAGCGGATAACCAGGCAGCTTCAGGTCAGTGACGATTTCTGATGTGGCACATTTAATCTTATGGGAGGTTGAAATGTAAGAAATTATGTGAGGATTTTGGGTGGGTGGGTTGCTGTGTCTGTTCTTGATGAAATCCATCCAAGAGGATGGAACAGGGAAAAAGGGGGGGTTGAGTTTTGGTCCAGGACTTAGAATTTTCTCTATATATTTAATATTATTTTACCAAATTTCTTGCTTTGTATGTGGAACAGCAAGTGTTGAAATATTAAGTTACCTGTATGACCTCCAGATAGGTGATTTTTTTAAATGTAGTTAATCTGCACATAGTCTACAGATTATTATTTGTTCTCTATGAAAAAGAGAGCAAAACCAGGTATTTCCCAGTTTCACCAAGGAGGACCCAGCTAATCTTGAGACATTAAACAGAAGGTCAGGACAAAAAGCAAATGTCAACTCTGCCTCTAGAGAATTTAACTAGGTGGAAAAATAGGGAAATAAAAGCTTTTCCATTGTCAGAAGAAATGCCCTTTGGCCATAAATTGAGTTGATGATTTGCCATGTAAAAGCAGAACTTTGTTTAAATAAATTGCAATGAAATGTACCAAAATACATTTTCCTACATCTCATTTAAACCTGGACTTGAGAAAAGCTATTTTATTGGGTGTTTACTGCAAATATAGAAGATTAATTGTCCTCATATGTAGATCAAAACAAGGAAGTTCCTGTTCCAGTACTACAAATATTGTAGTATTGGTTTTTTTGCAGGCCAAAAGAAGTAGTTGATACAAGGAAGTGGTAGAAAAAAAATCTGAGTGAAATAAAATGGCAAAAAGATGTTAAAAAGATCTTTCAGCGTTTGGATATAGAGGCTTTTTTGTCAGCAAGCACAGAGGAATGGTGGGGAAGGGATGAAGGGTCTGCTGAACACTAATATCAGAATAGATCTATAGTTATTTGGAAGTCAAACTAAAACTTTTCATATAGAAAATTGCAATTAAATATTTTCACAGATGTCATTATTTTCTACAGATGTCTGCTCACTCTCTAATTTTAGAGCCTCCTTTGAAAGAAAAGAAAGATTAGTAATGAGATGAAAGTTGACTTTAAAATAAAAGGAAGATTAGTAATGAGATGAAAGTTGGCTTTAACTAAAAAGAAATTAGATCCTTAAAAGGAGATTATTAATTACAGCTGTCTTCAAATAAGGCAGAAACAAGCCTTGAGGAAGCAGATTATCAGTGTTTGTAAGAACTGAGCCCAAGGTGTGTGTGTGGAGTATTCAAAGCCCTGCAAACCAAGTGTGGGGAGAGCAGGTGGTGGGATGGAGCTGGTGAATAATCCTCTAAACCCCATCAATACCCAACCAGGGCACAAATGAGGGTGGGGGAGAAGAGCCTGAGTTGCTGATGGCAATGGAAGCAAAAGGAGATCAAAGGCAAAGTTGGCTGTGCCCAGCACTAACAGCTTTGCTACCCAAATTCACTGGGTGATTCACTGGAATCTCTTGATCAGAACAGAATAATAAATGAGAGGATTATTAAATATTTTAAGGAACAAAATATTTAGGCTGTGGTTCAAAGCTTTTTTTTTTTAATCAGTACTAAATCAGCAGAGACTTGGAGAGTGGTGTGTCAGCCAGGGAGCAGCAGAGTGGAATGCTGTGTCACAGACACCCAGGAAAGAGATGGCTCGGGAAGAAACTGGATTTAGTGTCTTGTGGAGCATTATATCATCACCAGAATGACCCTTGGGGGCAGCTGGGGGAGAGCAGCTGAATCCTGGATACGCCACTGGCTCCCTGCAGGCAGCAGATCCTCATCCCAATTCTGTATCTTCCACGGCAGGCTCAGGCCAGCCAAGTAAATACAGGGTTTTAAGGTGACTTCACTAAATAGAGGACACTTCTAGTCCGTGCCAGTTTTTCTCCAAGCCCAAATAACTTTTTCCTAATCTTTGCTAACAAATTATTTCAGCTCAAAAAAAAAAACCCACCTTTTCCTGACTTGGTTGGAGGAGGGCTCTCAATGACAGGTATTCCCACATGCTTTTAATCCCACTGTAAAAGCTTTGGGACCTGTTTACATGGGATGATGTAATTGAAGAAACTCTTTCCTGAATGTTTTTTAACCTTGGGTTCCTGCTGTGAGGAGCCCTCTCTGGAAGGGGGGTTTGGAAGGGGGTTACCTGCCCCCAGGTTTCTGGGAAGAAGCAGCTTCAGTCTGAAGCTCTACCTGGTCTGGCAAAAGGAGTTGGACTTCAAAGGCAGCTGCTATTTGATTTGTGTTCAGAGCTGAGCTTTCTTTCCCCTTGCTGATGCCCCAGAGCCATCTCTGGAGTGGGTATAATCCCAAGTTGGGAAAAGCTGGAATAACAGGCTCCTAGCTCACCTTTTCTGCTTTGAAAGTTGATTTCTTTGGATGAAGGACATGGGGTTGCATGGGCAGTGCTTAAAAAGGCACAGTGCTTTCATATCACTTCTCTCCCAAGTTTCTGCTCTGCACAGAAGTTGTCTGTTATGGAAAAACAGGAGAAGAAATTGCAATTAGTGCCAAAATGAATAAGACATTTGGCTGGTGCTTGTTACCCAGACAAGGCTCAAGGTAAATGTCTTCGCTTGAGACAAGTAAAAAAGTCACTCTGAATACAAGTCATTGTGACAAAATCAAGAGGTTTTAGAAAATTATTAAACCTTTCTGAAAGTGGAAGTTCAGGGCTGTCACGGTGAATATTAATGTCTCCCATAAAAGAGGTTTTTTGTTCATGAAGTCCAAGATCATACAATCAGCAGAAATTCAAAATTAATCTTTATAGTGTGATAAAGGAGCGAGATAAGATCAAAGAAAAGATGTATCTGAAGGGAAAAGTCAGCCAGGGAAATAATGGTATCATGTAAAAATATTCCAACATCTGTGGTCCCTTCTGAAACTTGCTGTGTGGAAAGGAAGGTTTTACTTACCAGGATTGGGGGGGTTTAATTATTTTTATTTGATGAATGAGAAATCCAAGGAATCCTTAATGAGATGAGAGGCTTTTCCTCTTTGTCTTTGCATGTGGCCTTGATTTCTAAGAGTGTTCCCAAGCCTGAAAAGCCATGCAGTGAGATTTGGGAGTATCAGATAGACAAATTAAATAATGAGGGCATTTGGGGATGATTTTCAGAGTGAACTGGAGGGTCCAGAGCCCAAATAAAGCATTGAATAAGTTAAATACCCTCACAGTGTTGTTCCCCTGGCTTGGTGCTCTCTCAGCCACCTTGCCAAGTTTTCACCAGGCCACCTTGGTGGTTTGCTGGTTGCCTTTGCCATCCTTGGTGGGTGTTTTTCCTTCCTTTCCAGGTCCAAAAAACCTATTTTGCTTCTAATTCTTCCTGGCTTTGTGCCTGGAAATGGCCATCCTGGTGTTATCATGTGCCATCACAGCTTCCTGGTCTGATGGTCCCTCTGCTGGAATTTCCCAGATCCGAAATGGGATCCTCAGCCGTGAGCAGCAGTGCCCTGACCCCATAATGTTATTTTTCCAAGCTCCTCTGATGGGAAGGTGCCCAGAACAATTGGCATCAATAAATCACAGCAGCTCTCTGCTGTTTGCTCCACAGGCCAGGGTGAGGTAGTGGAGCTGCTGCTTCCAGGAGATGATGATCACCAGGATCCTCTTCCCAGCAGACAGACTTGTTCTCACTTCTGCATCGAAGATCTCAAGCTGGGGGACATCACAATGTGTTAATTATTTGCAGAGCTCTGTGATCAGTCCCTTCCAGCCTGCCCTGACAAGGAGAGGGAGGTTGGCCAGCAGAGCAGGGCACACAGGAGCAATTGGTTCTGTACCATTTAATTTGGTAATAACCAGTAATTTACAGCGAGGCTTTATCGTCTTAGCAGGAATACTAATGAAATGTGCTCTCTTGTGTCTGAATTTAGGAAGGTCACTGGTGAGTGTTTTGCCATCAAGTGCCTACTATGTGTTTTTGGTGGGGATAAGATAATGCCAATAAACTTAGTATATACTCTTTTTATTAGTCTAGTCTGGAGTTAAAACTAACGTAGGTTATATTTCATATACTGCTTACTCAGCTTTCTAGGAAGCTTATGGACAAAAACTGCTACGGAGATGTAAGATGTTTGGAATAACGTTGGGATGAAATTAGCTGGAATGAATGTTGGCTGTAGACTTGACTTCATGGCAGTGAAGAACTGAATCTGGCCTTGTGGGGTTTTTTTTTCCCTGCTTGTTTGCAGTGGCTGAAAATTCAGCCTGAATTAATGTTTTGATATAAGTGAAGTGGAGTTTAGTAGGAAGAAACCTCCTTCGTACCATAATATTTTCATTTTTGAACTTCAGCAATTGATAATTTTTTTTCATACTTGGCAAGCTGATCATTTTTTAAATTTAAACACTCTTTTGCTTCCCCAACCACCTGAACTTAGGGCTCTTCCAAAATGCGACCAGCTGTTTTGAGGTCTTCAGGAGCAAATGGAGAAGCCTTAGAATTACCTACTTAACCCATCACCTGTGGAGATGAAAACATTCCTCAGAGCACTAAAAGCAAGGTGTTTTTCTCGAATTCATAGCTTGTGGAAATTGTTCTGTGGGTAAAGTACAGAAAATCAGGAACAGCTCCAATTCCATAGTGTTGTAGTCGTGTTTCTCAACCAAAAGCAAACGGGTAGCTTAGAATAAAATAATTTTGGCCTCCTACATGTTACTGTAAAACACAAGGAAGTATCTGAGGAGTCCCATGTGACCTGAGAGCGCTCTCCACACGCTTTCAGAAAATCACATGTGTAAGTGTTTAGTGGCCAGAGGGATGCTGGAGGGGCCAGGAGGAGGATGTGAGAGAAGGAGCTGGATTGTTTCCAGCTGGATTCATTCAGCAGCAGGTCCCTGTGGTTGTGCTGAGAGAAACCTTGGGGAGAGGCTGTTTGAGGGAGAAGAGCGGTGTAATTATTTCTGACAACGGGAGGTGGAAGAGCAGAGAGCTGAAGAGCTGGAGGCCGAGGAGCTCATCGCAGGACTGTCCTCGGGGCCAGCGAGGTGCCACCCTGCCGGGGGGAACAAGGTCAGGCTTTGTTGTCCTTGGACAATTCTCTGTATCCGGGCTCTTTGAAGTGAGCAGTAGGTGCAGGAATGATTATTTGTTGGAGCAGTGATACTCCAGCAGGGTATGTGGTTAATGAAGTACATCCCTCCGTGCTCCTCGCCGAGCCGGGGCCTTATGGATTCGTGTCATGTTGCAAAGCCCACGTGTGTTATTTGAGTGAGCTTACACGGTCCTCGGGGATGGGATGTTCAGCCAGCCTGTGCTCTCTCTCTGGAAAAGGCTCTTGAGCAGACGTGTAATTGAGATGTACATCTGTGATGGGTGGGACAGAGCAGACGCAGCAGCACGTTGGGGAAGCTGCAGGAGAAGCAAAACCACTTTTAGTGCAATTCTGTCTTCCAGTAGATGAAAATATCACTGGATTTATCCCCCACCCAAATTTCCAAGGGGTAGATGAGAACCAAGCCTGCTGGGAACTGGGGGCATCTTCACGGTGTTCCTTCTTCACAGTTTTGTTCAGATCACTGAAATCTAACATTAGAGGATTTTGTTGTTGTTGTTAAAGATTTTAAGGAGAAATGTGTAACAAGTGTTGGGTGACCTTGCAGGGAAAATGCTGGGCTCCTCATCTGGAAAATGTGGGATCTGTGAGCCAAAGTCCCACCACGGCAGGAATGCCGTGTCGAGCAGGGATAGATGAATTCCAGATGATTTGGGACATAAGTCCAGCCTCGATCCCAAACAACTTTCCATAGAAGGAATAACCCAGCTGCTTTTCTGTAGATTTGCACTGCTATAAACTTGTTTAAAATCCTTCTATAAAAAGCAAACTCAATGATATCTGTGTGCTGTGAGTAAATGCCTCATGTAGTTGTTTATTAGTATGAAACCAGTGCAGAAATGGTAATAACAAGTCTTGCATTTGAGTTCTCTGCAGTGAGGCATTGGAGAGGTTGTGTGGGAGAGACTCGTGCAGCATCTGGAGTTAAATGTGTAACTTTTAACTTGGTGCAGGGCACATCTTACGAACTCCTGAGTGTCTTCATGGCTGTGAGGCTGAGGGGAGCTCAGGGCTGTCTTCACCTCGCAGGGCCGAGCCTTGTGCATCTACAACTGCAGCATGGGCTGCTCCTTTGTGGCATATTTTATAGCATAAAGATCTCACAGACCTGAATATCACGGGTCAGGAGCACAACAGATGCTGTGATCTGAAGGAATGTTTCAATAGAGGCAGTTCTAATGAATTTTGAAAGAGATAACTGGGCTGTGGATACGAGGGGGTGACATATGGCAGAGCAGATACGGGTTTGCCTCCCACAGCTTGTCTTCATCTCTGACCTGAGCAGAGTAGAAGGGAACCTGCCTGGCAAGAATATTGAATTCTGGCTTTTTGCATATTTATTTCATCTGGGCAGAGCGTTTTCTTCGAGTGCTTATCCCTGCTGAAAATGAATCATTGTTTTTAATGTCATGAAAGCAACAGCGTCGGGAATAAACCTTGGTGTGTGAATAACTCTGTGTGTGTGCAGGGGCTCTGCACCTTTCCTTATCTGATGGTTTGAATCAAAACTCAGGTCAAGGCTTGAAAAGGTTCAGTGGGTTTCAGGACAAGCAGCACTGCCAGTGTTTCCATTGCTATTCACCCCTTGTACAATGAAAAATTGAAGTTACGAGGAAGTTTTATCTTGTATCTTTAGTCACATGGAATTGTAGAATCATAGGTGGTTTGGGTGTTGGCAGGGACCTTAAAGCCCATCCAGTGCCACCCCCTGCCATGGGCAGGGACACCTTCCACTAGCCCAGGTTGCTCCAAACCCCATCCAACCTGGCCTTGGACACTTCCAGGGATGGGATGTTGAAAGGTCATTTAGTCCATATGAGTATCATTGTCTAATTATGAGGTCATTGCAGTGAAACAGTGGAAATGGGAAACTGCCTTAGAGATGTTAATTACACCTGAGTCTTTGTTGGGAATGTGTCTGTGGCAGTGGGATCACAAGGATTTTGTATTCTTCCAAAAAACCACTCCTTATGCAGTGCACGAACACAAAGCATCAACCCTCCCATGTGCAGGGTCTGGTATCTTAGTGGGATTTTCTTGGGTTTTTTTTTAAACCTATGGCATTTTCTCTTCTGTTGGAAAAAACTTAAAAGTAAAATTCAGAAAGACCACTGTTCACTGAAAATATTTAGGCAGAAGTACCACCGTTGAATCGTGAAGAAAACATGAATTCTGGAGGCTTTTAGTTTCTCGGTGATAACCTGTAAACATGTGTGAAAACTGTGTATGTGTGTACATTTACAAAATTGGCCCTTTTCCTCCCAAATCTCTTTTCATTATAAAAAGCTGTAAAAACCTGATGGAAAAGCTGGGTGACAGAAAATAACCAATTCTCAATATCACTTTATGTTGCCGTAACACCCAAACGCCGACGGAGCTCTATAAACACCCAGGAAAGCACAATCTGTCTTGAACAGCTTACAAGTAAAAGGAGATTTTTTTTTTTTTTTTTTTGGAGACGAAAAACGTAAATTGGTGTTTGGCTCTTGTTGAAAATCACTGAGCACCTCGTTCTGCTGAGCACTGTTGAAAATCCCACCCAAAGCCCCTTTGGGTTCACACGAAACAAGGGGAATGTGCAGTAAAAGATCTGACAGCTCCTTTTTCCCCCACCTATTTTCTTCGTAAGTTGCTAATCTTTCTCCTTAAAGATTATATGTGATACTGAAAATAAAGTAGTGGGTGGGTCACAGACCAGGGGACTCGTAAAAAAGAAGGAAAAAGTGAAAAGGCTGCGGCCGACTGGTTTCCATCTCCTCCTGTGCTGAATTGAGAAAGATGTTTTTCTCCCCACTGCTCCTCTATCTCCCTCCTTTCCATTTTCTGCATTATGTTTCCTCCTCCAGACTGTGGCAATGGTGCTGAATGCTGATGAGACCATTGGCAGCCTGTCCCCAGACAGAACTTCTTAAGGTCATTTCTCCTGGTTCTCAGTTGCTTGACCTGCTCATTTCTCTTCCCCAACGATGGTAGGCTGCCCAATTACACACTGTTATTTTTATGATACTTGCTTGTCCTTCCCAGCCTTAATCTTCCTTTATTGCCAGGAACACTCACAGTCTCTGTAGTCTAGTTAGAGCTAAAGTTCATAAGAGAAATGGTTTAAATTGACAGCTTCAAACGGACAATCAGGAGCGCACGCGGTGAGGGGGCCGAATAGGTTTTCCGTGACTGTAGGTAAAAGCAATTCCTGAGGAGATACTCACTGGTGCTGGTGAGCACAGCTGGCGTGGAGGAATCCTTGGGACGAGAGTGACCTTTGGAAGGGGAGATTGCACATGGTCAGCAGGACTGTGTTGCTTTTATAGTGGTGTAGCCGTGTGTTTTCCTAGACCTTGGTAAAATATCCTCCCATTTCTTCTTCTCCATTCCAGGCAAAGTCAGAGGTTTGTTACTCTATTTGTTCATTTTATTCCAAATTCTACAACCCTTGCTGAGTAAGACCATCAATTATTTATTGCCATCCTGGTCACAGGGTTTGTGCACTGGTCACTCGGAAGAAGAGGTGGAGACAGAGATGACAGGTCTGAGCACTGAAACATGAGCTCTGTTATCCTCTGATGTGTGAGGTCCACACACTGTGAAACAGCATCATAAACTGGTGAAATAAATTCCCTTATATCAAATTCGCTTCCTTGTTCCAGCAAGGACAAGCTCAGCATCAATAAAAGGAAATTGCTCTGAGGGAGAATCTGCAAGTTACTCGTGTGGACGTGCAAGTCTTCCGCAGGGTTAGGTGGGATATTGGGAAGGAATTCTTCCCTGCAAGGGTGGGGAGGCCCTGGCACAGGGTGCCCAGAGAAGCTGTGGCTGCCCCATCCCTGGAAGTGTCCAAGGCTGGGTTGGAGCAACCTGGGCTAGTGGAAGGTGTCCTTGCCCATGGCAGGGGGTGGCACTGGATGGGCTTTAAGGTCCTTCCAACCCAAACTGTTTTATCATTCTGTGAACTTTCCCTCTTCTGCTACAGTGATGCCACTTCACCTTCAGCCCCATTAACCATTTGCTCATCTCATAATTAACCCCTTGCTGTAGCTCCTGCTGTTTCACAGCCAGTCCAAGGTTCAAATCCCGCCAGGCCATGGTGCAGACAGAGGGAATGAAGGTCCTCTCTGATCCCAGCAGAGGCTCAGGATGGGTGGAATTGGCCCCAGCTCTGTATTTGGAAGCTTTCAGAGTTGTCTGAGCAAACAGGAATGTGAATGAATCAGACTTTAAGTATTTATAATTCGCAAATGCCTGAGACGCTTTTTTTTAAAGGTCAATCTAATTAAGACAAAGTTTGTTTGTACCAATATAATGTAGATACTATTATTGGAAATTCATTCCAATGCAATATATGGCATTTTACTTACAGTTTAATTTTTAGTTTTGCATTCTTAATTTGGAAAGAGCAGAAATGATCTTCTGGTTCCATAATGTCTTGCTTAAAGTGACATTTTAATCTATAATGATTTTTTTTGGCTGCAATTAAAAAGAGATACTTTCTTCCTAATGCAAAATAATTAATCAAAGTTTTTGCATAAGAAGGATTCTTTTGTATTGGAAATAAAATTGCCTAGACTCATAGCAGCCACATTATTTAGTGGGTCTGTTTTTGATTGCCATCTTATGGGAACAAAAGCCTTTTTTCTATAATTTAAGGATGCATTTAAATTCAGTTTGAAAGACTGAATTTCATGATGTGTTGCCCTTAAAGGCAATAAAAATTGAGATCTATTTGTACGTCTCCAGAAGAATATCAAAGTGAGAAATAAATCAGTTTTTCTTTGAGTTTCTTTTCATATTTGAGTAGTTCTGCCCTTGTGTCTCCTTCAGACAATCCCACTGCCCCAAACTTTGTCCAACTGAGGGAAATTTAGACCTTACAGTCCCTACAGCCTAAACTTTATGATTTGCAGAAGATATCAAATTGAGGGGAGAGGACAGGAGGGATATAATCAGTATTGTTCCACCAACTGCTTCCTTTTTAGGGTTGCTTTCTTATCCAGAAGCTCAGGGCCAAGTATTTCAGAAAGGAGTAGATGTGGCATTTTGTGTTGTGGTTTCCTGGGCAGGGGGGTATTTGGTCAGAGGTTGGACTTCATGATCTTGGAGGTCTTGTCCAACCTTAATGATTTCAAATCCAAATCATTCCTGTTGAGGAATGAACCAGAAGATCTGGGAACTGTTTCTGGCCCTTCCAAGCACAGAGATTTCTCCTTGAATCAAAACTTTCACTGCTGGCAGCAAGACTTGCTCTTGACTTGTTTTTCTTCTTTTTAATAGTCTTTAACACTGTTTTCCTAATGTGAAACTGTAGGAATTTTATGTTATCTATTATAAAATCATAAAATGAGATGACGTATTATAAAACAAAAGAAAAATCTCATTCTGGTAACTGAGTTTATTTGGTATATTAAATACTTCAGGTTATCTCCAGGTGTTAATTTAGTTTGTAGCTCTGTTGAAGAGAAACATTATCCTCCATAGCCTGAATTTTCCTCTCCCAGTCCATTTCCAGTCTTCTCTGCCAGTCTGTCTGTTGGTAACTAAAACAGGACTGGTTTGGAACTTGGTTGAACCAGAGCAGTACAAAGCAAAAGGGTTAGGTTTTTCTAGGAGACTGTATTTTTGTTCATCATAGCAAAGAAGATGTTCTCGCTTAATTAAAATATAATATTTTATCAACATCATAAAAAATAATTACTATGTCGAAGTCAGGCATAATTATCCCAGGTGTGAGTGAAAAGCTATAGCATCGTGTTGTCTCAGACATAAGCATTTCAAGGATTTACCATTAAAGAAACCCAACCCTGTCCAGTCTAGTGTTGTTGCCAGGACTGTTGCTTTTCCAGGAATTGCTGCTTTTCCAGGCTTGGCGTTGCCAGTGTGGGGAAACATCTCACTCTGTTGTCCTGCACAGCTGTGGAGCTGCTGCCTTCTCAGAAATCATAGAATGGCCTGGGTTTGAAGGGACTCAGAGATCCCCCAGTTCCAACCCCCAGCTAGACAGTTTTGCTACATGCTCTACACTGTGAATCTCTGATGTATAAATTATAGAATTTTACTGCTATTTGCAAGCCCATATTTAATCATTCCATCCGTGATTAAATAATAATAATAATAATAAAAATTTTCTTTAAAGGACCCCTAAGACTGGGCCATGTCACGTATTTTCCCGCTGCATCCTTGGAGTGTCATTCGTGTGGGATGCAGGCAGAGGGCTGATACTTTACTAAAATAACCAAAACAGCAGAAATATCAGTGGAACACTGGAATTCCAGATCCCTCTATCTATCCAGTGGCATCATCCAGAGCAGACAGAGATCTCCCCTGACAGCACTGCTGTCTGACAGGCACCGAATGGATGTGGTGCCTCGCTATCGGAGCGTCGGGGACACGGATACCCCGTTGTGCTGGAGCACAGGACACTGAGCGGTGGTCTCTGCCTTGGGGTGAGGGTTGTCCCCAAAATCCAGCTGCAGAGCCAACAACCATCCCGTGCAACTCAGAGAGATGAGAGCTCAAACCTCGGCTCTGTGCTGAATGAGCATCGGCGTAAGGAGCTTGTCTGAAATCTGGCTCCTGTGAATGGTGCCTAATCAGATACATAAACCAGGTCATAAACAATCAGAGGGAATGCTCAGCACGTATTTTCTTTGTTAGTTTCTGTAGCTTCTGAGAGAAAATGAAAACAAGTGCTATGTAGATTGTAGTATAAGAGTAAAAAGGCTTTTGAAAGGCTCTTTGTATTGGAGAACTTGTTTGTTGCTAATTTATTTTGGTTCTACGTGGCCAGATATGGGGAAGGTGTGTGCAAGGAAATGCAATTCCTGTGTTTGCTGTCCTGGAGGGTTGTTAGTGAGGAGTGGGAGTGGGAATAGCCCTAATGTCTGCATTTGCGTTCACAACAGCAGTTTTGTTCCACCTGCTGCTCCAAAGCTCTCTCCCATTTTGGGTGGACTCTGGTCATTGCACAGAAACTGAGATCTGCCTGACATCCCACATTCCCTGTCTCCTGCAGCCGAAGGGGAGATCTGGGGAGCAGGACAGTGCTCTCTGCAATGGCTCTGGAGAGGAGGAGAAGGCTGGAGAAGGCTCCAGGGAGAGCTTGGAACAGCTTCCAGTGCCTAAAGGGGCTCCAAAAGACCTGGAGAGGGACTCTGGACAAGGGATAGAGAGACAGGACACAGGGAATGGCTTCCAACTGCCAGAGAAGTGCAGGGAGAGATGGGATATCAGGGAGAAATTCTTCCCTGTGAGGGTGGGGAGGCCCTGGCACAGGGTGCCCAGAGAAGCTGTGGTTGCCCCATCCCTGGGAGTGTCCAAGGCCAGGTTGGAGCAACCTGGGCCAGTGGAAGGTGTCCCTGCCCATGGCAGGGGGTGGGACTGGATGCTCTTTAAGGTCCCTTCCAACCCAAACTGTTCTGAGATTCTGTGATTCTGGTTTTCAGATCAATTCTTCATGTCTGAAGGATTTCCAGAAGATGATGTTAATTACCTAAACAAATTTCACAAGAGCATGGGTTGAAGACCCTTAATCCTCCGAACAAACAGCAGAAGATACATAATAACTTGTGTCAATATTCTGTTTTTCTAATCAAATACACAAAAAGGAAAGACTTGTTTTCTTGTAGCAGGGCCCTGGTTTCCAAAACACGCTGCAGGAGGGACGATGACAGGAATTGCTTTTGAGCTGTTCTGGTAATAATGACTGGAGATCGAATTATAATAAGGTCAATCTCTCAAACATTTCGCTTTAAAGAAAACAATCAAAATGAAATCCACTTTTCTCTCTGGACATATGTTTTAGTTCTGTGGCATGGCATTTATGTGGAAAATGATACGAGGTAAGACATGGAGTGCTGTTTAGAGGAAACGTTGTAGATTATAAATAGATTAAAGATTCATCTGACGGAGGAAATTTTCAGTCCACGTTTGAACTGGATGTGGCTCTTTGCCAGGCCGCCTGATGCTCTCTGAGCAATACGAGGGGCAGCTGACGGGCAGCTCTACCTTGGTTTTTAGAGCTTGTACTGGAGATGTTACTGGAGGCTTCTTAGACTTGTAACAAGGGAAAAATTGGAAGTTAGCAGCAACTTTAAACAGCTGTTACCCACAGAAAAATATCTGTACTGCTCTAACAGTACAGCTGTAGCTCTGAGAGACCCTGTACCTTTAAAAGATGTGCCCCTTGCGATGTCCTTGCTCTAAAAGGACAAATTTTATTGAAGCTTGAAATTTGGAGTGGCTTTTGAGAAAGCTGGTCTAGTGGAAGGTGTCCCTGCCCATGGCAGGGGATGGAACGAGATGGTGTTTTAGGTCCCTTCCAACCCAAAACATTCTGTGACTTTCTTAATTTATTCTTCTGCTGTCACGTTTGACTTGGACACCATGACAGTTAAGAATGAAAACCTGCACACTCTGAGCATCCTCTGGCATTTCCAACATAGGGAACGTTTCAGACTAATTAAAAGTGAATTTAGTTACAGGACAACTTACCTGATTTCCTGCCCCCTCCCTGTGTCTGCTCACCTGGTCCTGTATGGACTCAGATCTTCACTTTGGAATGTTTTTCCCAGTGTTATGAGTAGCTGTGCTAGTAATTGATTGCTGTTGTGCACTATTTATATATATTTGGTGTGTGGGGAGGTTAATGGGCCATCTGGGTTTCCTCCTGTCTTCACAGTTTTCTGCATGGTGATATTTTCTGAGGGAAAAGACAAAAGCCGAGTTTAATTGGTTTGGGGAATGCTAGCTGTGTTGGAAAATGTAAGTCTGTGCTGATTTTCTGCATTCTCCATTTTGACTTTGCTTTCACCTGCCTTCTGAAAATGAATATTACTGCCCTGGTTTATTGTGCTGATTTATTTAGCCAATACAAAAGACAATTGTAGTGTTAGAGCAGGATTTTTATTAGCCTAAGGAAGTTTAAATAATAATTCATTTTGAAATGAGCAGAAATTTGTCATAACAGTTCCAGAAACTACAGAACTCCATTTTCCAGAAGTTTCTAATAGCATTTTCAGCTGCAGCTGTAATGGTGTGATTGATGGCAATACCTTGAAGCTACCAAACTTCTTTTAGGGGAACTGGTATTTACATACACTGTATATGTTGTTTAGGATGTACTTTTTCATGCAGAGAGTCTAACTCATTTTTACTGCTGGCTTTTAGGACTTTGGAATGAATTGAAATAAATAGGTAACAGCAGAGATGTTCAGAGGTGCTTCAGCGCCATGTAGGGAGCTGAGCTGCTCAAGTGCTTCTTTGAAGCTCACTGGGGCCCCAAACAGCTTTGGAAAAATGTGTTTTAGCAGTTGAAACATTTGTGGTGAACACCCAGACCGTCTGTCTGGCCTAGAAATCTCAGCTTTAGAAGTCTGGGTGCTGGGAGCGTGTCCTTTAAAGTGAATAGCGGGTTAAGAAACGCTGCACAGTCCAAGTTGCAGGGTATTTGTGCAGGCTGATCAAATTGAATGCTTATCAGAGGCTCTTAAAACAGACATCTGCATCTTTCATCACAGTAAGTGGAGCTAAGTAGAGTTGCAAAGCTTCTAATTATTGGTAGTGTGAGCTGAGAGCACGGCCCCCTCTGCGCACAACGGGCACCGCTCGGCGAGGAGGGGATGCTGCTCAAGCTGCAGCAGAAAACAAGGCACAAACAAAACTCTGGGTGAAAAGAAACAGTCTTTGACAAAATTCTGCATCTAAATTCACCTTGAATTGGGTTCTTTGAGGGTAAGGTCGCTGCTGCTCAGCTGAGGGTTTTCTGTGATGTCTGCGTGCCCCTCCGAGGGCCCTCCTGCCAGTCCTCTCTATTAACGCTGGCTCTCCAATTAAACTGCACTTTGTGCCTTGCCAGGAGACACAAACAAGGGCTCAGGTTCCTCAGGAATTAATGTAAACACAACTGATTTTAAAACTGAATTGTGGTAAAAGAACACTCACCCACTCTGCAGTCGCTCTCCTCTGTGATCAGATCAGTCACTTACTGACCAAACACGATGTTGGGATTTAATTTAAAAGCTTATTTTGAGTTCAGAAAAGTGCCCCAGGGTGCTGAATATTTCCATGTGCTGAACGTTGTTGACTCCTGTTAGTGTCAACAAACAATTTTCATTTGAAACGTATCTTCTAGTAACAAATCAGACTATTTTATACTGAAGTATTAGCTTTAATAGATAACTCCGGTGCTTTGAATGAGCTGCTCACAGTAAGTCTCAGTGGTTTGGTTTTTTTAACACAGGAGCCTTCCTGTGTACATCCATTTTTTTTTTTTCTTCTGTTCATTCCCAGTTTCCTACTCTGACACTTGGATTTTTCATGCCTTTTTTTTTGCTGTTCAAATCATAAAGTTGGTTGGAGGGAATCTGGAGGGCATCTGCTCCAGCCTCCTGTTAAAAGCAGGTCTGGCTGGGGCAGGTTGCTCAGGGACTTTTCCATTTTGAGTGCTGAGCATGTCCAAGGACCCCACAACCTCTGTGGAAAACCCACTGCAGTGTTTGACTGTAGAAAATGAACAGCAATGTAAAAATATTAATGGGTTTAGCAGCAGTAATTAGCCAAGCTTGGAGAGGAGTCATAGGCTGGGATTGTTCAGCCTGGAGAAGAGAAGGTTTTGGGATGACATAATTGTGGCCTTCCAGTGCCTGAAGGAAAGATGGAAGGGGACTATTTACAAAGGCCTGGAGGGACAGGACAAGGGGAATGGCTTCCCACTGCCAGAGGGCAGGGAGAGATGGGATAGTGGGAAGGAATTCCTGGCTGGGAGGGGGGGGAGGCCCTGGCACAGGGTGCCCAGAGAAGCTGTGGCTGCCCCATCCCTGGAAGTGTCCAAGACCAGGCTGGACGGGGCTTGGAGCAACCTGGGCTAGTGGAAGGTGTCCCTGCCCATGGCAGGGCATGGCACTGGATGGGCTTTAAGGTCCCTCCCAACCCAAACCATTCTGGGATTCCTTTAATGTAAAATCCATTAATTAATAATGGAGTTAACACACGTAGCAATTGCCTCTGGTAGATATTTTTAGTTCTTTTCCAAAATCTCGGTGAAGGTCAGTTTGGGCCACTTTGGATCGTTTTGTTTTCCAGCAGAACAATCTCTTGTGATACCTTTTAGCTGATTTTGCTCCTGTTTGCACTGAGGGAAACTTGTGGATGTAAATATTTCTGTGTTAGCTCAGCCAAACACGAGCAGTTCCAGAACGATGTATTGTCTGCTTAAATAACTTCATCTCACTAGATATTGGAGCCCAAAATAAGTTAGATATAATTAGATAGTGGTAATGTAAAACTGCTAGATTATCATGAGAGATATGAAATGAACAATTTTCAAAGTAACTTAGGCTTTTAGGAAGCTAAACCTCAATTTAAGACCTAATTATTTCAACTGTTATGAAAATTTTGCCCTTACACATTTTCCTGAAAACCAAAGCAATAAGTTTCTTTCTTCTTGGCACCATTTTCTTTTAATTTATTTTATTCTTTAAAAGATTTAACAGTCTAGCTGCATTAATTAGGTTTTCTGAGATTTTTATTATGTCTCTATTTGGTTTTTTGTTTGTTTGTTTTTATCATGGTCTGTGTCCTTATCCTGTTAGGACACTTTTAGGCAGTTTTGAAAACATCAGTTTAGGGTATCCTTGGTAGATTAAGAGATTGTTTTATAAATCACCTTTTTTTTTTTT
>VXAY01004762.1:1843637-1941797 GCA_013399855.1 Oxyruncus cristatus
TTTCCCCTGGGAGAAATAAAATAACAAAATTGGATTCCTTTACTGATGATTCCTTTACTGATCCTTGTCTTCAGGTGGATCTGGTTCTCTACATGGATCAATAAAAATGTCTTTAGCAATGAGAGGATAAAGCTACAAGGGGCAGAAAAATTAGTCCATTCATCAAGGTCAACATGAAAGAAAGACTATTGTGAAGATGGTACAAATATTAATGTGCTGTGTTGCACTCCCGGGACATCAGAAGTCCCATTAGTGATAAATATTTCCAGTTTTAAATATCTACAATTTTAGCAGCTGCTAAAAGCTATTTTTTGTGTCATAAAATTAATGTATATTCAGAAACTTTGTACATGTGCTGGTCTCCAAAGAAGCATTTTTACATCCCGCTCCATCCGTCCTCTCTGAGTACAGCACAGCGATTTAATTTGCAGCCTGAAGTGTTAAGTTTTAATTTTTTTTTCCCTTTGCTCAGTCTCTTACTTAGTCAGACATAAATCCGAGGAATATGAAAGAACCAGTAAAAATGGCTGGATCCTTCTCAGGCTGTAATTTGGCTCCATGAATTATTAATTCCTAGACCAGGATAGCAACAGCTTTTTCAGAAGTCAGTATAAATGTAAAAGGCTCACCTTATCAGCCAAGATCTGAGCAGGGGCAGTAATGCAACTCTTACCATTTAGCACTTTGTGGTGTGTTGAGAAGGAATAGGATACGAGACCATTTAAACTCTCTGAAATACAACACAAAGTAAGGAAGTGGGGATTTTTTTCTTGTTTTCCCCCCCTCCCACCCTTTTTTTGCCTCTGAAACAATTTCAAAGAAATGAATGCACAGGGATTTCTCAGGGGTTTTGGGCTGGTGGAGATGTTGAAGCTGCATTTGTGAAGCATCACTGCCAGGGAGACCGGCAGCTCAAAGAGCACCTTTGGAAGGGAAAGGCTTTTGCTGCTCACTTGAAAAGAAAAGAAGGAATCTGTGGAGGCTTGAAATTAAGCTCAAATGGATAAAAGGTAGCACTTACCAAATACAAAGCAGCTGATATTGTAAGTAGAATTTTATTTTCTAAATAATAGAGCTCTCTAGTTTAAACCAGGTGTTCGTTTATTTGAAGCTGGATCAATACCAGTATTAGAGGACCCTCATCTTGTCCCCTAATTTAACTGTTCTGGCCAAAAAATAGAGTATCTTTGTCTCTTGTCTTAAATAATTTCATGTTTGGTGTAGTCCTAAAGGTTCTTTGCAGAACTTTGCCCTTTTCTGATATGATCTGCCTTTGGCAGTTGCAAAGTTGAACGTGGCAGCTGATTTAATTGAATCCCATCTTACAGAATTTAAGGGCATGTAATGGGAAGCTGAAGTATTTCAGCACTTCTCTAACTCTGAGATTTCACTGTAATATTTTTAGTGTTTTAGCAATACTGTTCTTCATCTCTAAAGATAAGTCGTTCAAATAAGGAGTCTCTCTTGCAATCGATCACGATCTATTTTTACAAATATATTTTAACATACAAACAATTGAGGAATGGTTGCGAAGGAGCTGATTAGGTCCCTTTGTGCACTGAGGCTTTTAATAACCGTTACACTACAAAGTCTATGTAAAGCAATATGTCAGGGAGAAATCCTAAGAACATGCTAATGTGAATTTTACCTGGGATTGTTGCACAGGACTGGGAGATAATCTCGCTGCTGTCACTGGTGTCTGATTTACAGCAGTCATTCTGCTCCCATCTGTTGATGGACAGACCAGGCAGGCTTAGGAATGAGCAGTTCAGAAAATTAATTAGTCTACAAAAATTGCCATGAAGTGTGTCAGTTCCTACCCTGGTTCTTTTTTTTCAATGGCAAAGGTGAAGAATTTGGCAGGTGAGGCTGCAAAATCAGTTGGAAATCCTTCTTTAATTTTCTTATTCCCTTTTGTTGTTGTTTAGCCTTAATTTTGGGTACAATATATATATGCAAAACACCAATTTCCTATGGGAAATTATTAATAACCTTCTCCCTTACATGTTTGTACCAACTATAAATACACTGGTGTACAGACAGATTTAAGAACTTGGTCTGGGGAAGTGCTTGTGAGGACAGCACTGACATGGGGAGCTCTTAGAGCTTTCCTATCCCTGTTCCCTGTTATTTGGGAGAATCAGTGAATTTTTAGAGCTGTTCCATAAAACTTGTGGGAAGATGTGGGTTGGTGGAGTTGTGCTGCTTGTGGGGAGCCGACCCCTCGTGGTGTCTGTGGGTGCCACTCAACCCAGTGCTGTGGGTAAAACATGACTTGGGGGAGCAGAGCAGGGGAGAGGCAGCAGAGTTGGGCTCATTTGGCACGGGAAATAGGTTTTCCTTCATTATTAACTGCATAATCACGCTCTGACAACACTTAACATGTGAAAGTATTCACGGCACTTCCTTCAGCTCTGGCTGGTGAAGAGAGGGAGTGCATTAATTACACAGCCCTTCCCCGGAGCTGTGCAGCACATTGCCCAACTAATGCCACAAAGGCCATTAAAAATTGTTTTCCTGATGAGTTGAGGTTATTTTCCTTGTGCCCATTTTGGCAGAGATCTGTGCTAGACAGGATGAGAGAGCACAGGTCCTGCAGGGGTTGGGATCGGTGGGGCTCGGCAAGTGGTGACCCTGGTGGCATCTGAGACAGCCACCATGGCCTGGGCATCACCAGAACTGCAGCATTTCCAGACACTGGAAAAGCCCTTTGGGTGAGGAAGAATCACTTAGATTGGAAAAGACCTCAGAGATCAGGTCCAGCGTAAGAGATCAAACATCTATTTCTTTATCTGGAAACTACATTGTGCATAAAAAATGGTGAGGCCAAACTGCCCCAAAATGTGCCAAAAGGCTGTTAAAATGCAATTTTAAAGCTTCTCAGGGCAGTGTGGGGCTCTGAGAGAGTGCCCTGTGCCAGCAAACTGGAGTGTGTGTCGCTGAGCTTTTCCAGAGAGCGAGCAGCAGAGTGACCTGCCAATAAATAACACTAAAGTTTATAGGCTTTGAAAGGGATGAAAACAAATTTGGGTGGCTTTCTCTCATCAGTGCTTTTAGGGGTGCATTTTTTTTCCTGGAAGTGCTGTGAATTTAAAAGATGTCAGACACTTGTGACATCCCTGGGGAGCCGCTGGGCTGTGACACTGCAGATCAGAGGAGAGCTGGGGACTGGGGAGGTGTGGGCTTGGAGCTGCTGCTGCTCCATGGCCTTCCTGGGGTGGGGTGGACATCCATCTGCCATCTCTGCAAGGGGAAACCCCCTCAAGTTGTGCCAGGGGAAGTTCAGGTTGGGTATTAGGAAAAATTTCATTGCTGAAATTGGAATGGGCTGCACAGGAGTCGCCAGCCCTGGGAGCGTCCAAAAAATCAGTGGACATAGCCCTTGATGATATGATTAGTGGACCTGGTGGTAATCAAACTATGGACTTAATGATCTTGGAGGTCTTTTCCAACTTTAATGAGGCTGTGGTTGTTCACATGGAACGAGGAGCTCAGCAGGGATGGAGCGAAGTCTCAGTGGATCAGCATCAGTTGCGGTTGGGTAAAGCCTGGCGACTTTTTGTGTTGCCTTTGAGCTTTCTCAGACCTACAGTTTTTGACTGAGTAATGTTTTTGCAACTCTACTGTGAAATCTGACATCTGATGTGTTTTATAACGGTGTCTGGGAGCTGGGGGTGCAGGAGGGAGGCGAGGAGGGGGACTGGGTGCTTGGGGTCACACCAGCAGGCAGGGCTGGGCGTGAATGGTGTGAAAGGGTGTGGGAGAGGTGGGCAGGCACTGCCACCCGAAAGCAGCTCAGTGAGGGTTATGTGGCTTCAGGGCAAAATATAAAGCACACAGAGCTTTGCCTTACGGGGTGTTTGGACCCATGAGATGACTAAAACAGAACTAATTTTTGCAGTTATCGGGCATTGGAATGTATCTCAAAGTGAAGACATTACAAACAACAGGTGTTGAACCTCACAAATTAAACACTTTGGGCAAGTCTTGCTGGAGTTCCTGCGCTGGGGGTTTGGACAGAGAAAGTCTGGTTCTGCATTTGGAGAAAAAGCAAGAAGTTTGTATTTTAAGTGGCAGAAAACACGACATAACGCTTATTGCTGGGAGTGGAAGTACATGAGGAAATATATGGCTATTATCCAGCTGCAAGTTTCTCCATTTAAATGCAAACAAAACAGGAAAATGAAATGCAATTTTTAGTTTAATCAACTTTCATGAGTCTTCTGGGAAGCCCAGAAGTATCTGAAAGGAGCCGCTGGGACCTGTTGGGTTTAAATATGAATTTTGAAGTCTGCTCAGTAATAGATGCTTATGCTGGGCTTGGTTTAAGAATTAAGCTTTGCAAGTGACATCTGGGCCTAACTGGGAGCTGGCTGGCAGGGGGGAAGGCCACTCAAATTAACTTGCATTTCAGAGGGGGATTAAGGCTTTATTTTGCTAGAAGTGTGTCGAACGTGGCAGTTCTTTGCCCAATGCGTTCAACAAGCAGCAAGTTAAAATAACAAATTTAGCCACTATAATTACACACTTGTTCTGCTTATTTTAGTATAGGAGAGATGATTAAAAAATACAAGGAGGCTGTCCCAGGCAGTACTGAAGAGTTCTCCCACAGGGGAACCTGCAAAAAGTTAAACTAAATGAAAATACCTCTGATTATTCCATCCATAAAATAATTAAGAGTGGGGAGGGATTCATGCTTATTCAGGTATGATTTTTAATACGACAGTAGCAAACACCTGATCTATAGAGCTGCTGCAGGTATAAGAAAATATAAAAACTGTGTGTTTTAATAAAAAATCAGTGTAAGAACTGAGGGGTGCAAAAGGCTTTGCCAAATGGATTTTTTTTTTTTTTTTCCAATCACTGGGACGTTTCTGCATCGATGTCCTCAGTGTTACGTTTCTCTCGAGACCAATTACAAAGGTTCACAAGGTTGTTTTTATTTTCCTTGCTCTTGATGTCTTTTTAATGAGGCCTCCCAGTAAACAGCAAGCATTATGCTTTCCTGTTGTATTCCTGTCTGCCGCCTTTAAACATTTATTACTGATCCACGGGGGAAATGATTTATAAATTAAATATTAGCAAAATGTACTTTTAAAAAACAGAAGTAGTTAGAGGGGGGTATATCTTATAATTGTCATTGGGGGAGCGGGAGAGGAAGTCATGCCAATATTTTGCTAATGGAAGCGAAGTGGAAGGGACTGTTAAAGCATCATTGTGGTTTGATGTAATAAATAGAGCTAATAGATGCATGGAGTTCTCAGTGCACGTCTCTGGGCTTGTGGGTTGGTGGAACAGAATCTGAAGGCATAGGGAGAAAAAAAAAAAAAAAGGCTGCATTTCTGCTCTGCTCCAGCCCTGCCAGGTCCTGGTACCCACAGCATCCCATCGGCATTGGGAGCTCCTGCCCTGGCACCTTCCCCTCCTGCTTTGCCTCCAGCTTCTGCATCTTCCAGGTTTGGGTGACGCTTGCAAAATATTCTCTGATCACCAACCCTAATCAAGCTTAAGAGCAAAATCATTCTGGAGTTGTGTGAGTGACAGAGCCCTGTGTGGAGTCTCTCCCCACGCTCGTGTTGGGACTCTGCTGCTGCTGCTGCAATGTTGCTCTTGCTGCCTTAGAAATACCCAAGTCAAGTACAAATACTGTAATTGTTTAAAGACCTTGTGTCTTGAATTTCAGCTGTTTGCTGGCTGCTTAGTTCATATGTTGGCAAATTCTGCTTGCTTTAAATGGCGACTTGCTCGTAGACAAGGCTGTTCTCTCAAACCTGAGTTTGGAGAACCTGTTGTGCTCTTCTGTGCTTCGTGCCAGATTGGCAGCGAGATCCACGGTGAGCAAATGCAAATCTGGGTTCAGCTTGGGTTTGGTTGGGGTTTTTTGTTAGGTTTTGGAGGTTTGGGGGGTGGGTTTGTTTGTTTGTTTTACAGAAGTCCTGGCATTTGGCTGCCCTGTATCAGGCGTTGTCTCTTTTACAGGTAGGCTGCTGTGAGTGGTCTCTGGTGATACCCCGTGGCTTCATCTCACCTTTTGTCCTTTCATTGTCCCGCTTCTTCCCCATCTCTGGCACATTTTCCCCATCTCTGGTAGCTTTTGTGGGGGGCAACAGAAGAATACATTGGTAAAGCTCCCCTGTTTCCGTGTGGGTGTGGATATGTGTGTCTGTCCAAACCTGGCTGAAGTTAAGGGGGCATTTGTGGCAGGTTTGCGTTTTGGGTGAGTGTCTCTCACACATTCGTCGTTGCCCTTGTTACACTGGAAAGCTTGGAGGGGTCCTGGTGCTCTCCTTGCGTCTGCTCTGGTGACTGGGAGCTGTGTTGGAAGGTGAGCATAGGGAGGCCGTTGTTCAAGGAGAGTCATTCCAGTCCTGTGTTTGGATTCCTCTGGGTCTGGAAGCGGTTGTGGATATTCCAAGGACAGGGGTGCAGAAAGCACTTACTCAGCGGGTTTGTGAATCTCTTTGAAGCAGATCTTTGTTTCGTGTCTTGAAATCTGCATCAGTGATTACAACCACTTTCATGTGCTGTGAATTCAGCTCCTTCCTCCTGTTCCAGCCTTGGAGTGGCTGTTGGAAGTGGCTGAATCCCTCGCGTGGGTGTGACCCAGCACATCCTGGTGGTTCTGTGCAGGGCTGAAGGTTGGACTCTGAGCCTTGTGGATCCCTTCCAACTCTGCATACTCTGTGATTCCATGGTGTGTCCTTGGTTCCCCGAGCCCTGGCACAACCCTTGGAAGCACAGAAGTAACTCAGCCGCGAGTTCTCTGCCTGTCCACGACGTTATCCCTCTGAAAATCCTTTTCAGAGACACTGGAAGAGAGGAGTGGTTGTCCTTCGCTGTTGCACTGAAAGGTGTTTACTTCCCAGGGATGTCAGGCTGGTGGCACTTTGCTAAAACATGACTGTTCTGAGAATATGAAATAATACTTTGATCACTTTCACCTTTTATCTTTTAAGTAGCTGATTTCATTCTCCCATGAAAGCAATGGGCTCGGAGAGCTAATCAAGCTGCATAATGATGAAAAGGTCAAAATGAAATAGTGAACTGCCACGATTCCCAGCAAAGGCTGGGTTCAGCTTTCAGAGCAGAGCAGACCATCGTCAGAACACAGACTCATTTTTATTTTTCCAAAAGACACTCAGTTACTGCTTTTGCCTGTCCTTTTTGCTGTAAAGTCATGTTGTCACCCACAGATGTTGTCCTGAGAAAAATAAGAAGAGTGAGCAGCTGACATCTCTTGCGAGGAAAAATTACCCTGAGAACAGAGAGGTCCCTAATTATATTGGAGTAATGGAGTTGATGCTGCAAAGGGAATGTGCTCGAGAGCAGCCATCCATTCTCCAGGCAGGGCTGGCAGCAGCCTCACCAGAGTGCAAACTGTGCCTTCAAATTGCGTTGTGTGAGTGGAGAGTTTGGTAGCACATTCATCCAAGTTCACCACATCAGGCAGTGAAAATGGAAAATTATATTAAATTAATCCTTTCTTGATGGTTTATCCTCTTCAGAGTTACCCTCTTGAGCCAAATCTGGAAGATCTCTTACCTTGCTGTAAACACAGGTGCTTGCCAAGCTGGTGCTTGGGAGAGATTAAAGCAAGGACTGGGCTGGTGGAGTGGTCACCACTGTAAAAACTTGAGGATGTGTAAAGCTGAGCTGGGATCTTCCCAAATCCATCAGAGATGTGGGGCTGGTGTGGCACCATATCCAGTGAGGAGGTTACAAGGACTCATGATGGCATTTATTTGAGAAGGCATTTATCTCTTGGTTCTGCTGGGGAGGATTTATTTTTACTGTAACTAATCAAGGGAGTGTAGAATGAACCTTTTCATGAGCAGAAGCAGCTTGATTTATGAAGTGGAATTGTAATCCAACATGAAGCATTTGATTACTCCTCGCACGCACTAATCCTTTTTTTATGAGATCAATTTGCCCCCAATATCTGTGCATGGTATTTTTTTGGCAGCCTTTTTCCTTAAGACCTCAAAATGGTATAAATGATGAGCTCCAGCTGTTTCTCATTGTGTGGTTTAGTTTCTGACACACAAGGTACTGGATTCTAAGCTTCTCAGACTTTTCCCCTGTAAGTATTATTTAATAGCTATTGCTGCATGAACATTGATTTTAATTTTACCAGAATAAGTGCATTAAAATGTTTACACGTTATTATTTATCGCCAGCTGTTTCACCAGCACTGGAGATGGTGCTTTTATTTATTTCTGGGTACCACATAATTAACTTCATGTGCTTATCTGGAGACTTTCTTGTCAGTTATTCATAGCCTGACTACTTTGTGTGCAATCTTCAAACAATTTACTGTGTGATGGGAAATATTTCAATGTGTTCTTGCATTAAGATTTAGAATAATGTAACTGTCTGGTGGTATTTATAGCAGGCTGCAGCAGGGGAAGCAGATCACCTTTTATCCTTGGCAGTGCCAGTGGTGGAGGGAAAATTGGCTTTACCCACCTTTGGGGAATTGGTTCGAGATCAACTCCCCCTTGTAAATACAACAAAAAGTTGCATATCTTGAATATATTTATATACTGGAACACTTAAGAGTGAATATACAGCTATTGATGGGTGTATATGTGTGTGGGTATCTATTGTAACCCCCATCATGTTGGCACTGCTGAGGCTGGGTTATGAAAATCCCTTAAAATTCTGCTCAAAATGAAATACAAATCACTGAGAGTCAGCACAAGCCTTTTTGCAGCTTGGTCATTACGTGTGATTACAGTTTGCCTGCAGTAATTATGTGGTTTAATAAGTTTCTGCACAGATATCAACCACTTTAAAATATTTCTGAGTTTATCAAAACACTGTGTATCCTCGTTCAGAGATTTTCAAAGGGGCAAACAAGAAATGCCAGAGGTTACAGATGATTATTTTTGATAAGTTCTTTTTGGTTACCAGTAATTGTAATACAGCAGAAAATGAAGATGTAAAATTAACAAAGGAAGTCAATTTAATTTCTTTCAAAGCCCAGGACTGAGCATCATCCTGGGCAGCATCTGTCCATGGCAGGTTTCATCCTTTCTTTCCAAACTGAACTTGGTGGGAGAGACCTCAAGTGTGCTGGAGCTGTGGAAGGACAGACAGACATGTGTCAGTCTCGCTGCCCTCCCAGGGCTGCTAAGCCTTGATCCAACAGTGGCATTCCCAAGGAGTCTGGTACTCCAGGATTCCAGCCCAGAGGGGTTTGAGCAGCTTTACAGGAGCCCCAGCAGAGCCTGCAGGGTTTGTCCCTCACAAGCAATCACTGTCTTGAGCTGCTGATCAAGGCAATGAGGTGGGATATGGCAAAGGGTGTCCCAGTTCACAGCGAGTGCAAGGCCTTAAAGACATGTCTCAAAAGAGATTTTATTAATAAACTGGACAGACAGACCTCAGAAATGACAAATCAAACCTTTTCCATTTTGCTATTTTAATCACAGAGGGGGAGATGCGCTTCACCCTTCTGTGTCCGCCCCTGGCAAAAAAAACCCTGTTAAATTACAGTTCTTTTCCCTCTGCTTGATGAGGATTTCTTCCCAAATCCAAAACATTGGTGGGTTTGTTTGGTTTTTTCGCAATTAGAAGCTGTAGCCAGATTTCATGGCACTTGGAGCTGGTTTCTTATGTAGGAGTAGTGAGAGGAAACTTGTTGATGCATGTTTTGATTTGCTTTCCTTCATCCCTAAAATGAGGCTTGACGATGTGATATTTGGAGCTGATATAAAAGAAATTCTTTCTAGGCCTTCTAATCCATTGTGCAAGCTGTGAGGATTTTCCTACCTGGCTTTGCTAATGCTTTTGATATCATGAAAGAGAAAAATGATACCTGAGAAAACTTGTCACCCCAAACTCTACCTCAGTGGCAAATTTTATAAAAATGCATTAAAACTTCTAAGTGTTTTGTTAAAGGACTGGAGGGCCAGGGAGCACTCAGGGAGGGAGGTTATTGAACAGTCTGAAATGCCTTTGGAGAAGGCCTCCAAAAGGATGTGTCTCTCCAAGGCCAGAGCTCACATCTCCAAACATCATTCCTAACACTTGCACTGATCCTTTTTTATCAGACAGAGGGGCTACCACAGACATACATCTGTAATAACTGGGGAAATTGTGTCCTAGACAGTATCTACCGACCTGGATGTTGTGAATTTCTGGGATTTGATGGGATTTTAGGAGGGAATGAGTAAAACTTGGGTATTTTCTCCTTCTCTGTTACTGGTGGCTGGGTGAGACCTTGGACTGGCTGGTCCCAGTGACTCGTGGGCTTCCCAGGGGATGCTCTCCCACCAAAGCAATGCCTGTCTCTTCATATACTCACTGAAGGAAATGCATAAATGTGCTTTTATATAATATTTATGATGTATTTGTATGGTAATAAGCCCCGGGATATGCACTGAGCAGCGGTTCCAGCTCACACAAACGTTGCCACTTGGAAGAATTTCCTGCCTGGCATTTCTTTTATTTTCATGTTTCAAAGCCACCTCACCGAGAAGGTTATTCTGGTAATTCATTATTTTTATTTTTTTTTTATTTTTTTTGGGGGGGGCTTCAAATAAACTATTTTTGAAAAACAGATCCTTCCTAAGGGCAGTCAAGTGTCAAATGCAGAGTTATGGATGGTGTCAGCTGCGTGTGGGAGCACACGCTCCATTTATTCATTACAGCTGTGAAAGCTTAGCTGTGCAAACGCCAAGTGCCGCTTGTGTACCTGTCACTTCAGAGCCTTTAATGAACATTGATCATGTTCTCCCAGAGTTTATTTGAATAAAGTGCATGGGAAGTAATTTTTAAAAGCACAGCGTGAACTTTCCTTTCTTTCTTTCGTGGTGTTTTAGAGTCTTGGGGATGAACCTGAAAAAAACCATCTTTGAAAAAATTTTTACTGGATGAGAAGAGGATCTGCACATTTAATTTGGTCTTCTTGGAAGGTCCATTGAAATTTCCGAGTAATTTTTCAGTATAACCTGTATTTAAATTGACTTTGGTCACCTTTGCAGGTTCATTTAAAATTTCAAGGAATTTTTCAGTATAACACGTATTTTCATTTGCTTTGGTCACTTTGGAAGTTTCATTTTAAAATTTCAGGTGATTTTACAGTATAATAGGTATTTATATTTGCTTTTATAGGGAGAATCTTAGAATCACTAAGGTTGGAAAAGGCTTCCAAGGTCACCAAGGCCAACCTTTGGTTGAAGGTGGCTGGGTGAGACGTTGGACTGGCTGGTCCCAGTTGTTTGTGGGCTTCAACCTTTGGTTGAAGGTTGGACTTCTAATTAGTTTCAAACCCCCTGTTCTTTGTAGTTTAAGGTTGTCTTTAAACAGTCCCTTGCATTAACTTTGGGGAAAAACTCTCTGGTTATTTATGCAGAACTTGGTTATGTAATTTGAGGAGATAAAGGTTATCTCCTCACTTGAGTGAACGGTCTGGCCCACCAGATTTCTTCTGCTGTTGTAGGTGATAGAAAATGTGAAATGTGGAAGTGTTGTGTTGCCAAATTCCTACTGAGACTGATGGAGCTGGAGAGTTTGTGCCCTGAAGCACTGAGTGCTCTGAGCACAGATGGGGACCCAGTTGATACACAGAACAGTTGCTCCTCTAAAGCTGTTCCCTCCTATATAGGGCACTGTGCGTCCTATAGGACACCCCAAGTGAAACCAGGGATGAGGGAGATGGATCCGATCTTTTGGGAAACGCAAAATGAACTCAGAATTTTCAGGAATCCCATAGAGAACAAATCCCTTGTGTGGTCTAAAAGTACCACGTTGGTTTTAGGTCCTGTTTCATTAAATATCCATCTCTGCACGGCCTGTTTTGGTGAAAGCACCTAAAATAGAGGTGGTTGCTGTGGAATATGGAGTGGTTGCTTAAATACCCTGTTGTATTGCAACTGTAGAGAAGAAAAACCCAGAAATAAAATCTTTCCAAGAGTTGGACTTGATGGTCCTTGTGGGTCCCTTCCCACTCAGGATATTCTGCGATGCTGTGAAATTAAGTGCAAGTTAGTCCTAATTGAAAGAAACTACTACTTGCAGAGGAAGGAAAATATTGAATATTTCTATTTTAATAAAGACTTTGCAATGTTTAGTTTGAAACAAAGACTTCAAATGAAGTCTGCGCCCAAGTAAATTGATCTGCAGGCTCTGCATCTGTGGTGAGCAGAGTAAAAAGGACTAAATCCATAGGTCATTCCTGCAAGAATAAAGCTAATATTAGCTTAGGAGTCACTCTTAAATGTTGTTTACATAGTGATCTTGGGAGGTGCTGAGCCTTCACAATTGAATTGTGCATTTGAAGGGAGAAACCTTAGAATTATAGGTGGTTTCATTTCTTTAGGGACTAAGAATGCAAATCAGTTGACTTCCCCTCCCTCCCCCCCAAATTTTCCTTTTCATATTATTTTAACAATAACCTTTTGACTCTGGAATTTCTGGAAGTCAGGGAATATAAAAGTAAAGCAATCAGGTGATAATCCTACTTATCTAACCTTCAACTGGCAGAATTTGGTGTATTTTTAGTCTGATAGGATCCAAGTTACCATTACCAGTAATTTCAATAAATGTTGTCATTTTCCTTTCAAGAACTTATTTTAGACCTGCTTTTTTTTTCTTTTTTTGTGAGTTCACCTGCTCCCTTGAGAGTAAAACCAGCAAATAATTTATTCAGTGAAAATCCTTGACAATTTTTAAGTGAGAATGAAGAATTCTAAGATCCTTGTGGTTATAAAACTTGATGATTTGCCCGCGGATATTCTCTTCTTTTCGGTGATGCGTAGTGCTGTCAGTTTGAGACCTGAGACCCAGCTCGCTGGGTTTTTTCCAAGGAGCTCTTCAAGAAAAAGTTCTTCAATTTGAAGTTTAGCTCTTCCTCAGTTTTGAAATATTTTGCTGTATTTTCTATTTGGGCCACGGGCTTCCATTGCTACTGGAAAAAGCAGGATAAAGCTGCCCAGGTGCTGGTTACGCTGGAGATCACCTGAATGTGCATCTTCCCGGTGGGGCTGGAGACACCTTCTCATGAAACATCGTGGAAATCATGTGTACAAATCATGTCCTACTTCAAAGCACTCCATTTCCATCTGGGGACTCCTAACAGCAGTTTCTGTCCTTGTATCACTTTGGTTCGTGGCAGGATGTAATTACTGAATGCCTTGAGCAACCCCTCAGACGAGCCTTTAAAGTCTCTCCCGGTAGCCTACAGGTGATTATCCACATCTGATCCCTGAGGGTGATCAACCACACGTACAGCTTGTCCATTATAACATGAAAACTTATTTTTTTATGCTTATCTGGGCATGTTCCAAGGGGTTGGGAGAGAGCAAAAGGACCTGCCTGTCCTGGGGGACATGATCAGGGTCACGTCAGGCTGCTGCCACCACCCAGCAAATTCCTGCCTCTCGGGGGGCCACGTTCCTTCCCTCTCTGCCTTCCCTTGGAGCAGCTCCATTTCTCCAGTTATTCCCTAGAGAGAGGATCAGTGATGGCATGGAGCAGTTCCTGGAGGGGATGTGAGGGTTTTGGTTGAAGGGTTTGCACTGGGCAGAGCGGGGGCTGTCCCTGCTCTGTCTGAGGCAGCACTCGCTCAGGCTGGTTTGCTGCCATGCAACGAGCTGCTCTGCTCCTTTTGTGGGGAGAATTATTAAAAGATATTATTGAGGATCCACAGAGAACCAATTTCATAAAGGAAAACTTTATGCTTGGGATGTTTAGTATTAAGAAATCCACTTTTATCTGTTTGTGTCCAATAAAGTGAACTAAGCCAGCAAGGAGGGGCAGGATCTTTAACTGACCTTTGAGAAGGGAGTGGCTAATCAGTGAGGCAGAGTTACAGACAGGTTGTCAGTCCATGAGTCTGTCCAACAGTGGCAGCTTCTGAGGAGTTTTTGGCTGGGGGGTGAGGAGCTGAAGCCACCCCTGGTGTGGCCAGCGAGGTGTTTGCTCAAAGCATCCTCCCACCACAGGCAGAGGATGGTGCTTGCTCAGCAATATGAGATTTTTTCCCCTGTTCTTTTCCTTATTTTCTTAGATTCCTTATTCTCTTTACTGCTCTCCCCCCAGTCAGGGAGAAGTTCTGTTAATGCCCTGATGTGTTTCTGTGCCTTTGGAAAGAAGTGCAGCCCCAGTGAAGCCATGCCCACAACTTCCCCGTCGCTGTGTTTCTCTACAAACCATAACTACTCCTTCTGCAGCCCCTTTAGTGCCTCTCACCGTGGTATTTACCAATTAAAATGATCTTTCAGAGCTGTTATTTAACAGGGAATTTTCAAGGCACTGCTTAAAGTAGAATCTCCCCGAGTGGACAGCCAGGAGAGCCATGAGATTGGATGGGTTTTGTCTTCTGCTTTGGTGGAGCTGATTAGTGTTTTTGTCATCCCTGAGGACCCCCAGGGCTCAGATTGGCAGTGGTGGCTCAGTTGTTCTGTATTCTGCTCCTCTGCTCTTCCATGCTCCTCCAGTGGTTATAGTCAGAGAGAGAGGAGAATACTAAACATCAGTGAATGGAGTCAGGTCACATGTGTGGTGTTCGACCCACCTTGTACAGAAAGCCTGGTTATTATGGAAAATAAAAGTACATATTCCGTCCAGCTTTCCCAACTTGCCCTTAAAGGTTGGGAGGGAGACAGAGATCAATCACTGATAAAGATGGCCTGTGGCAGTGGGTAGATGAGACTGTCAAATCAAGTGAGAAGCAATAAACCACACGAAAACGTTAAAATATTGTGATTCTTAGAGGTTTCTACTTAAGGATCTTTGATTTCTGCAGCCTGAGGCTCCCAGTTGATCTGTAGCCCGAAGAAGTCTGGGCCCCTGAGTGCACTTTTTAATGCCACGTACTCATTTGCAGAAAACAGGGTGGATGGCAACGAGCCTGTGGAGAGGGAGAACCTTCCCTTTCCCTTTCTTTTTCCTTTGCTTCCTGTGCCTGTTGCCAGAGGGGGGAAAAGGCTTATGGGAAGATCCTCTAGCAGCAGGTAAATGAGTTATCAATTAAACATGCAGTAAAGCACACCGAAATATTTAATGATATTTGGTTTCGGAGGATTTTATTCCGATTTTCCTTCAAAAGCCCCTGGTCGGCTGGAGTGACCTGGGGTTTGCAGAGTGCAGGTGTGCTGTGAGCAGCACCGAGAGTGCCTTGAAAAGCAATTTTTTTGCCTAAGTTATAAAATAGTTTATGTTTCCAGTAGAAATGTCCAGTCCCTGCTAGTACAGCACAGAGAAAATAATATTTTGGGGCCTCTCCACTTTCTGTAGTTGATTTATGGGCTCCTTTCGGCTCTTGGTGTGGCCCATCCTGAAGACAGGAGGAAATGGTGCAAGAAATGGTTTAATTTGTAAGGAGAGCCTGAGGTTTCCATCAGCCCCAGCAATCCCCTGCTCCTCCCAACCATCCGTCCTCTCCTCCAGGTTTGTGAAGCAGGAAGGAATTTGAGGAGACAACATTCAAAGCTAAATGATTATTTTACAAGTTGCCTGTGTGATGCAGAGTGTTAAAGTGATGCTTTTTGTACTTAAAAATGAAACAGTGAATCGAGGACTTTGCTTCAAGAGAAACAATAAATCAAAATAAATAAAAAAATTAAACTTTCTGTCAAAAATTCTGAATGAACAAACTAATTTTAACACTTTAAGTTTGTGGCATCCTTGCTGAGAACTGTGGCTTAAAAACAAACAGTTTTTCAACTGACAGCAGAAATTGTTTCCCTAACATGCCCAGAGGTGAAATGAGTGCTTGGGGGAAATAAGGCTGGCAGATTTTTTCCCCTCTAAGTGCAGAAAGTCTTTGGGCTGTAAAAGCTGTTGTGTGGTTTAACTAATTTTCTTTAAACTGAAGGGAACAGCAAAGCAGAGGATGTATTTTCCCTGGTGAGCTGGTATTTCTGGCTGTTTGAGCTCCTGCACGTTGCCGCTGCAGGAAGGCGAGACAGGAGCAATGTATGCAAGGGAGCAGAGATCAGCTGGATGTGTACACTGAAATATATCCAGGACCTAAAAATAGTTACAAACCACTGTGGAAAGCGGCATGTCTGCTAGAACTGAATGAACCATTCCAAAAAAACCCCCACTCCATCCTTGAGCTCTTTTTCTTTTTTGCTCATCCCCGGAGCCTTTCCCCTCAGTTCTGCAGCAGCACAAGGTGAGGTTCTCGTGGGAAATAAATGTGAGGGAGGGGTTTTTTTTAATTCCCCCAGGTGTCAACCGGGATTGGAATTGGGAACAAGTGAACAGTATGAGAACAGGGACTCTCACAGTGTTTATGCCAGGTAAAACCATCCGACCTCCTGTCACCAGAACCCAGTAAAGAACTGTCCCAGTGCATTATCCCTGTGCATTATCCCACTTGTTGCCCTGTTCACCCTTTGAAGAGAGAGTGTCCCATGTTGGACTTGTGTCCAGGAGTGTGCACCTGCTTAAAAAGATAAGTGGAAATTATTTATTCTTGGGAGTTCCTTATTCCTGGCTGCAGTGTCAGTCTGGTGCCGTCGCTGCCAGTGCTCCCTGAGCTGGGCTGAGCTGATGAAAAGCAGAGCAGTCCCATCCCTCTGATTCCTTAACCTGTGTTTGAAGCCTCTTGCTTTTATCACTTCAGGCCTAAGTTCTGAGTAGTTTGAGGTCCTTCAGAGAGGTGACATGGCCACAGCAGCCCCTTGATCTTCTTCCTGAGATGCTGGTGAATGGCCTTGGATGTATAAAAAGAAATGTAAGGTCTGATGGCGTTTCTAGAGACTTAACATCTGTATCACGTATTCCCAAGGAATATTCAGGAGGTGAAGGCTGGAGCTACGTGGACCAACCAAAATTTTGGAGGTTGGTTTGCTGTGTGCAGCACTGAAATGCCATCAGTACCATCCCACTGCTACAGGGAATAATTAGCCCTGTTGCTCTGAGTTCTGCTCGTGAGATAGCAAGAAATTCGCCAGGAGAATATTTAATTTCAATAATGACCACTGAATAATTTATTCACCTAATTTACAAATATTTTCATGGAAAACACTTGAGGTTTTAATTATGCACTCAGTAAACAGTTTGTGTGCATCAGTGATTAGAAGTTTAATGAAAATCTGTGTATTTTGGAATGTTTTGTTCACGTCTGGGAGCTATTTCCAGTCTGTAGCACCTGAACAGCTGGAGCTGTTCCAGATGTTGGGAGACCAAATTGGGGACCCCCTGTCTGGTCCCCCCTTGCTCTGTGTGAGGAGTTTGGAGTTGGATATTTCATCTCATGCGAATGATTCCTTTTTCCCTTTCTCTTTTCCTTGAAGCACCGTTGGAGTGCTGGGTATTTGTACGTGGCATAATTTTAGGATGGGCATTTTGATGATATTTTGACTCTGAAAATGCATTCCCAGAGTTTTGCAGAAGGTTTTAGAAGCAATGCAGATGATCCTGCTTGAGATTGTCCGCTCTGCTTTTCCAGGAGTTTTCAGTCTTACCAAAGAAATCAAGGTTTCAGTGAAGTAAATCCCCCATCTTCAAGGAACTGCTCCAAAATTATCTTTGCCATTTGTCCTGTCGTTTCTGACACGCCTTGGTGGGTAGAGATGTTATTAAGTGCACAATAATCTCTGCCAGTGTAGGAAAATAAAATCAGTTTGTTGGAATTGCTGGAGAACAGAGGTTGGGTGGAAGCAGAATGCAAAGGTCACAGCCTCGCCGCCCCCATCTCATGTTTAGCATCAGGAATCACTCCCTCTTCTGGATGATCCCTAGGGAAGAAGGAGCAGGGAATGGCTGAGACAGCAGGTGGTATTCTCAGCCCAGTGCCCACTGTGAAAATTCCTCCCAAATCAGAATATCCCAAGAATTCTAAAGTGTCCTAACCATGAGTGTCCTCAGCCACATAAATTTCCTGCTTTTCCCCCCTTTCCATAGCATCCACTTTTCTTCTTTTTCTGCTCTTCCTTGTAAAAGAAGAGTTGGATTTGAGATGGGTCGTGCCTGTGTTGTTGCATTCTAGATTTCCATTTAGGCATCTCATGAAATCCCTGTAGGTTGTCCCAGTTTCTTGACCGTTTATATGCCAATAATAGGAATTTTATTGTGGAGAAGGAGAGAAAATAACTAAGACAAAGCAATTAATTCCTACCTCAATACAGTGTGTTAAGAGAACAGTTCCAGGGGAACAAATGTACATACATTTGAGATTTTGAATAAATATTAATAACAGTTACAGCAATAATAAAGGAAAATACGTGAGTAAGGGAATTAAAGTGACCTTGAATCCAGGTACGTTATTACTGTACAGATACTGTTTGACTTAATTTTTATTAATGTAGATAATGGCTTACATGGGCCTTATGGCTGCATTACTAGTGCTCTAAAATTTAATTAGATTTTTAGAGCAGCTGTTAATGTCTTCTCTAGGATTATATAATTCAGTGGCAATGCCAGAAAACTTCATCCATTTCATTAGACCCCGAAAAGACGCTGAAATGAGGTGTTTTGTCTACAAAACTGCCCTGAATTCCTGAGGCTCTTAACAAGCCGTTGTGATTGCACTTATTTTATCCTTGTCATGCAGGTGATGGAGAACACACTAAACCATGGAAAAGAAAACCCTGTTTGGGAACTATTTTAAAAAGGCTTTTTAGGATTTGGATTTTTCTTGCTTGCTTTGTCAGACCAAAGACTCTGAGTCAGTTATAACAGCTGGGAAAAAGTTCACTTTCAAAGAGAACACAAGGCAGGAATTCGTATCCCCACCAGCTTGATGGTCATCTGCAGGAATGTAGATCAAAGTGGTTAATTTTTATTACAAAAGAAGGAAGGAAAGGTGTTTTTTATTGTCCTGATCATAAAAAATATAAATAAAACAGAAATTAATTGGGAGCTGTATTTTTTTTTATTATTATTATTATTTAGTTAATTGCAAGAGAACTTTCTGAAGAAGCAGCTGTGTTGGTACTGGAAAAAAAAGGTATTAGAGTTGATCTAATTACAGATCTGAAACAAATCCCAGGCAAAAAAGTTGAGAGAGAAAATCTTAGACTAATGTAGTTCAGATTAAGTGGGGTTAGACAATAGATAGGAGGAGCAGCAGCGATGTCTGGTGTGCACGAGAGGGTAACCAGGACAAGCTGTGAACAGAAACTTGACACACTGGCAGTATTTTTCCAAGGTATCCATGTAAAATAGGTGGCTTTTTAAAATGCCAAGCTACGGGCTGATGTGTGGTTTGAAGTGTTCCAGCTGGGCTGGGTTTGTGTCCTTGTCTACACTTACTGGCTCTGAGGGCAGATCTTCCTTCACCCCACCGTGTTTTCTCCTCTTGGAGATAGCAGTGGGATAATTTATGCGTGGAAAAGCCATAGGAAACAATTTTAAGTCTGTGAGGTGTTTGTTCTAAGTTGGATCCTCCTCTGCACGTGCAGCTTCCCCCAGTGTTCAGGAATTTGGCTGCAACGTGTGTTTGTTGTCACGCAGGGCAGAGCCTGTAACCTTCCCTAATTCCATCAGGTTTTGAGTTATCCATCAGTGAACTTCGGTAGTCTTCCCTAAGTAAACACAGAATAACTTTTGACCTGGATATTATCCTCGTTTTTGTGAGAAACTTGAGGTGACTGGTTAGTTTTCACTGGTTATGTGGCTCAGTCCAGGATTACTTTCCTTTAAATCTCCTTTCGTTAGTTGAGAGCACCTTTCAGAGCAAAAATTCCTGCTGGAAGTGTGTCAAAGGTTTGTAAGACATGGAATGATGCAGAATAACTGGTTTAGGGGAAGTGTGGGGAGGATAAAAAAAATTGGGATTAGCTGACAAGTAGGAAAGAGGTGCCTTGTCCAGGGTGAGCTTCAGTTGCAAGGCAAACCCTTCTGTGTGAAAGGAGACTAGTTGGAAGGTTTGCTGCTGTTGCCTATTCCCATGCACCTGCTAGTGAGGAGAATGAAGAAAGTGCGTTTTTCTGGCTTGGTAAATGCTGAGCTTTGTTATTCAGCATATTCCAGTGATGACAGAGAGTGTGTTAATGGTGCAGAGGAGGGATGTCAAAGGATCAAAGGATCAGATGTGTTGGTTAAAGAAATTCTAATGATAAATGACAGTGACCTAATTTATGAAACAATCCTGTGGTATAAGTAATTCACTAATTTGTAATTCTATGATTAACTCGCCAAGAACAAAATCAATCATGTCAGACTCATCAAACGATCTGAGAAATTGCTGCAGGTTCTGCAGCAGTGCCTTGGATGCTCTGCAGCCTCTCCAGTCCCTCCTCTGTGCTCCACATGGGAATCCAGTGCTGGAAAGGAAGATCCACATTCAGGCAGCAGCAGTTCAGTTATTTAATGCCAGTCTTAACTAGCAAACAAGTGAGGAAAGCGTGTCTGGCATGTGAGGAATTACCTCCAAGCCTTGAAAGAGAAAGCTTAAGAGCACGTTTTCTGAAGAGTTTCCATATGGAAAGGTGCTGGTGGAGCAGGGCTGGTGCTCCAAGGGAGATGGAAACTTAGAGCCCCTGGGGCAGTTGAGACACTGGTGCTGCTGCTTGGTCTGTTGCGTGTCCCAGACTCTGAGAAATGGAAATAAATACTAAAAAGTAGGCATTTTAACCATTAGAAACTTTATTCTTAGAGAAATACTGCTGTCGAGGAGCTAATAAACCTGGTGTTGATAACTTGGGTAAAATCCATTATTGCTGTAATCCTGTAAACCATTTAGGAATAGAAAGGCTGATTGTTTTAAGGGTGCTTTATAGATGCTGAAGGCCGGTGTGTGCATCACTAAGATGAGCTGCAGACACCGAATCAAAGCTCCTTGATGGCTGGGATGGAACCAAATACCACGATCCAGTGCAGGATCTGCAGCAGACCCTTCCGTGGGTGGGTTCCCATCCTCCCAGATGAAGGAACACGTCTTGCTGAGTGGCTGGAGGGTCAGGAAATGACATGAGAACTATTTATTAGCCAGGAAAAAACCAGCAGCCAGCAACAGCCATTATTCATTGAGCACTATTGATTTGACTTAAGGCCACAGTACCTCGCTTCATGAGTAGTTCTGACTTCATTCCTTGTGAAGCCTGACTTTACCAAGGAATTTGCCATTAAAAAAAACAGCTGAAACATCCAAAGTGTTGTGAAAGATGGGAGACAGAAATCCTGTGTTCAGTTTGTGGTGAATGCAGCAGTATGGGAGCTGCTACTTCTCACTTAGGGATTGACATATTCAGAAAATTAATGTTAAAACCAGATGCCCAGTGTTTTTATAGTTGGGAATGTGCCTCATACCTCTGTCTTGAGGCTCTCATGAGCTTTGTTTTGTGTGTGCCATCCCCATTTTGGTCTGAGAAGGTTCAGTGTAAATGGATCAAGGTCTTTATGTTGCTTCAGGGTAAGCCCCGTCCAGAGAAAGAATCCAGCACTTCTGGAAAGTGTCACTCGCCCCTGAGGGCCTTTCCTCCATTTCAGATGTAAATAAATATCATTTTTAAATCAGAGAAATCTACTCTGTAGATAGTAGAATTTCTAAAAACATAGTTAATCCTAAAAAGCTTTTCTATTTGATGTTTAATAGAGCTGAGTTAATAATTCATAATTTAATGTATCTGATTAATTTTGCCTCCTTTTCTCGGAATGTCTTCAAAGCACATAACAATTATCTCAAATGTACTTATTCAAAATGACTCAGTGACCTTTCTTTCTAGATCACTTATTGCTGATTCAATTTTTCATAGCACTGCACAGTTTCTTTTGGTTGTCATTCACTATTTCTCTGATAATTTAGTAATCACAAATCCAGTTAAAAAAAATAAATAAGTAACAACCTTATGGCAGGAACAGATGCTGAAAACGCATTCAAAATTCCTTTTATTCCCAGGCCACCTTTGTATCCAAAGTATTCTGCATCCTCTGTCGTTCCCAGGGACAGAATTCTGCCGCTGTTCCAGCCCTGAAGGCGCTTCAGACGTGCTGAGCCTGTAACTTGTGAGGAGCATCTCTGACCCACGAGTCCTCTGTGTTTATCCAGGGAAAATTCATAGAGAATTCCAGCTGCACTTGTTCTGGAACCTGAGCCCAATCCAAGGACCATTCAAGCACTTAAATGTCTCTCTCACAGGGCTTGAAGGCACTCCAGGGTTTAGTGGTGGGCTCGTCAGTGCTGGGTTAACGTTGGACTCCACGATCTTAGGGGGCTTTTCCAACCTCAACAATCCACCACTGCCATTGGAGCAGAGTTGTGTTGTGTTGACTTGGTTGAAGGTCAGAGGCAAATGAGTGACTTCCAAGAGCAGGAGGAGCTGCCTTGTTCAGGAGCTGGCAACATCAGGGCAGGGTCCCTGACGACCTTTCCCTGCTGCCTTGGAAATGCCTTCCTCCAGCTGAGGAGGACCCAGCACTCAGTTAAGAAAAACAACTGATGAAATCACATTGTCCTGGGAATTTATTGTGCTTTCTTTATCCAAGTGATGATCCGACTACGCAAATTGTATAAAGATAATTAACCTGTGCTGGCAGATGCACTGAAATGTGCAATGCTCTTAATATTGAGAATTGGATTTCCATAATATATTGTAAAGTGCATGTGTTTATATCAATGAAGTTCAGGAATTGCAGTGGAATTACACCAGGGCTGAGCTGCCTAACAGCCTAACAGTGCATGTGTCTCATTATAGGGAGAGTTTTCATTTTATTTCAGTTTTCTATTTTTAAAATATAAAAAGCCCCCTTAATGGTCAAATAGTTGGCCTTAATGTGATGGTTTCATTAAAACTAAGGATTTTATTTGGCTGTTATCTTTCTTTCCCTCTTCTAGCAGCCTGTGCTGGTCATTTATGGTGGCCATGCCAGCACAGCAAAGCATCTTGTTAATGAATTTTCCACAAATTAATTTCCTCCATTACAACAGCATCAATAAACACCAGCCGTTATTTTATGTGGAATAGGAATAAAAGAAGGCAAAATAACTTAGTTGACTTTATTTTGTGGAATTAAAAGGACTTCTCTTTTGGCCTTTTTTTTCCATTAGAGGCTCTCTGAAGTGATTGCAAATGAAGTAATGGGGACTAGCAGGAATTGCTGGGTACAGCTAATAATGCCTTGGTTTAGGCTATTGACTTATCCTAATGTATTTCCAGATGTCACGGAATTTTTATTGCAGCAGGTCTATTGATACCTTTAGGTGGCTTTTTTTTTCTGGTTATTTGTAGTCACATTTAAATAACCTTTTCCTAAAAGAAGCTTTTGTTCCCAGCCGAAGCAACTCCAAGGTATCAGCACCAAATCTGATAAATGGATACCCCATGGCTAAGAAAATTACATCGGCTTAATACCTGAGGCAAGGGAGATGCAATCTCTGCAAAAGAACCTCCAAGGAGCAGGATTATCATTCCAGGGAAAAAGGGCTTTAACACTCTCCTTGTAACTCAAATGGGAGGGAATTGTCTTCAGCACCTTCATACGTATATAAATTAGTGTAGTCAACATTTATTAGTCTGTGTCGCTTTAACAGAAAAACTGAGTTACAGGATCACAGAAGGGTTTGAGTTGGGAGGGACACTAAAGACCATCCAGTGCCCCCCCCTGCCATGGGAAGGGACATCTTCCACTAGCCCAGGTTGCTCCAAGCCCTGTCCAACCTGGCCTTGGACACTTCCAGGGATGGGGCAGCCACAGCTTCTCTGGGCACTCTGTGCCAGGGCCTCCCCACCCTCCCAGGGAAGGTTTTTCTCCTAATATCAAATCTAAACCTGTCCTAGAAGTGCTGACACGTTTGGAAGAGCAGCCTAGGCCAGTACTTCTCTGTCTTTTAGGAGATTTGGGTCTGGTGACATGTATTTGGTCTCATAAATACTTAACACCACTTACTGCTCTGCTGTGTTTTGTGTCAGCCCTTGGAGTGATGGAGGTGCATCTGGTGGACCTTGGATGTTGTCTCTGTGGCCTTGGCCATCACTCCCCATGTTTTTGGGAGTGGGGAGACCAGAGCACCCTGTGCTTTGGGTGGGTGTGGAGCTCAGCTGTGTGCATTGGGTTTGATGTGTCCCACTCCTGGTGCTGTTTGCTTTTTTGGGTTTCAGCTGCTTCCTAGGAGCTCTCCTAGTGTGAGATGTTACTTTGAGGAAAGCAACCTTTTTTTTTTTTTTTTTGCTGTGTAGAAAATATCATGAATCTCATTCAGTGGTAGCACTTGTTCATAAATACCCTTTTTTTAATGTATCTGTTGTTTGCAGAGTGAGCAGTTGTGGACTCGAGATGGGGTATACGGAGCCTTTGATGGGCTGGTGGGAGGTACCTTCATCACCAGGGTGAAGAGGTGTAGGGTAGCCCATAAGAAGTGTCTCAGGTGGCCTCTCTGGGGACACACCACGTGCTGAGGGCCCTGGCCATGTCCAAGTCATGGTGTGGTTGTTCCCTGTGGTTGTTCTCGGGGGCTGAAAGGTCAAAAGTTAATTTTCCAAGAGCTCTCGTGAGGCTGAGTGGGAGAAACAGTGCCATCTGCTGAGCCCCAGCCCCAGGACCTGCTGCCCTGCCTTCCTGCACGAGAAATGCAATAGCAGGTACCTACAGAGTGATAAAGATTAACCCTGAAATCAATACGTGGGGATATGGAAACAATCCTCCTCCTCCTCTGTGTGTGATTTTGAGGAATGTAAGAAACCCACTGTGGGATCATAAACCTATTTTTGCATAAACCCCACTGCAGTAATCTCACGTGTAATTGGATCATCTATTGAAAGCCTTTTTTGCATTATTTTTATTTATTTTAAGCAGTCTTCTGTAGGAAATGCTGTCACAAAAGGCAATGTCACATAATGTTAAACAGAAAATAAATTTCCTGTGTTCACCTTGAGGGATTTTAGAAGTTACAATATATAAACCCCCTAATAGCTTCCATTTAGGAGGCTTTTGACGGGAGGAGAATGAAAAATGAGGACTGAAGGAACTTATTCCATCTGATTTTTATGAACACGAGCAGATTAGAAGTTGTACACGGGTCTGGCAAACACGCCAACTGTATGAAACAAAAATAGCACGTTTTCTTTGACTGCTTTTTCTGAATGCCTGGCTTTAAATACTCAGTCTTAAAGCTAATGAAGGACTTGGGAAGATAATATGCTCAAAGAAATTCTCGCAGCCCACATAGCTCCCATCTGCTTGGAACAGAAGCCCAGTCTGCATCAGACATTAATAACAATGAGCCATGTTTATCTGTGGGTGATAAGTGAGTTTATTTTGGTCCAGTTTAGGCTGAAGTGATGAGTTAATTTGGCACCGAGTGTGAATTTGGTTATTTGGAAAAGCTAAAAATCCTGGCTGGATTTTTTTTTTTTTTTTAATCAAAAGAAATTATTTGTGATACTTTCCCTCCTTTTCTGTAGAGCCAGAGTGAGTGGGATAGAGGGATTTAAGGCAAATAATATAGATCTAAGAGGCTAATTACAATAATCCTACTGTAAACATCCTAATGCTCTTTGGAGGGGGGAGTTGTGTGGCTCTTTGTCACAAAGTTGTGTCGTTTGAAAGTGCCTCAGTTCAGCTCTTGTTCTGGGCAAGGTCAAGAGCATCAAGTGTGCAGGTAGTTTGTAATGGGCTGTCTGCAGAAAACAGCAGGGAATTCAATCCATTCCATGCACTTGGATGCACTACCCCAGCACTCCATGAAGCCCCTGGAGCGTGGAAAAGGGCTGCTGATCTCTCTGCAGTAATTATTGCAGGAGTGCCACAGTCCCATCCAAGGGGGCATTCAGCACTTGATGAACTCAGATGTTCCTAATGACTTTTTTTTTTCTTTCCCCTATTAATAAATCACGTTTTGACATTCAAAGGCTTGATGTGGCACCAGGGAAAAAGGATATTTCAGGAAAACCTCAAAAAGGTTATTCTGATCATCAGTGATGTCTTTGGGAACTGGGGATAATTCTAGTGAGCAAAACTACCCTGAAATGTGTCAGTCTTGTTCGGATGAATTATGTTCTTTCTGTGTCTGCGGAAACAGGGAAATAAAGACGTGGACATCTGGAAGCCTGGAGTTTGAGGAGGTTGAAATTCATGTTGTTTGAAATAAGGACTCACTTTCACTCTGTTAATAGAAAGTGATTCCTTCTGAGAGACTTAAATGCAAGAGAATTCAGGTTTTGGTGGATAAGGAAAAGAGGAATCTCTTTAGTCTCTGAAATTATTTTTCATCTGATAGCCAAGACTTCCTTGTGCAGTCTCTTACCTCAAACCATCATTTATGTATTTCAGAGTACTTTACATCTGATACTCTGGTAATACCACGCTTTCCTTCCTATGGATGACACTCAATTCCATCAAGTTTTATTGAATCATTGCGAATTTTCTCCATCACAGGCATAAATTAAGGGCTGTATTTTCTTCACGTAATGGCTCATAAACAGGAAATCAGCCATAATCTATTTATGTGACGTAAGCTGTTCAGTGCTCTTTTTGATTTTTAATTTTTAGATACACCAGTAGTAGTTGATGGTGAAACTTGAATTACTGTCCTGACATTGTCAGGTGCACCAGCTTCATTGCCTGAAAAATCTTCATTAACTACATCTAAATCTTTGCATCTTTGAATACTTCTTCTAGATATAGAATTCCAAATTGTAAGATCTTTTTAAATACTGCAGCAAAAAGAGACGAGGGGATGTCTTGGGCTTCATCCTTTGACCACAGGGTTGTGTTTCAGTGTGTTGGTCCCTCAGTTTATCCAGGGTTCAACGTGATTTAAAGGGGTTAATTTTCATTGTCCTTTGCATAACCATAGATCGTTCCTAATTCTTAGCTACCCACTAACATTTATATTACAACTCAGCAGACACTGTTTTTACTTCAACTCTCTGAGCTGCTATTTGACAACCTGCAAAGTGGAAGATGAGCCCTGGTGGTGCTGGGAAGTGGGTGGTGGCCAAGGGTAAGTGTATTAGGGAAAAAGCTGTGAAAATTCACAGCAAAAGCAGCCTGAAGGTACCTGAAATCTGCTACTTTTAAGCTTCCTAGTTGTAAAGCCGAGCTGCTGATCCTGGGATAGCACAGGAGTTTCAAATCCTGAGTCAAGAGGCTTGGGGCTGGGAACTGAGCCGCTCAAAGACAAGCAGGTGAAGGTCGACCTAAACCCACAGCACCAACTCTGTTTCATCTCCAAATAATGTTTTTAGCATCTCTATGTAAGCCTGGCTGTGGGTCATTGGGCTTAAAGCGCCGGCACTTCCATAGGGAATCAGCTTTAAGGGGAAGAAGGGAATCTCAGCTTTGCCTCAGACAGCTGTAGGCAAAGCAGCTGCGGCTCAGAATCTTTTCTGTATCGTTGGCTGTAAACAGAATGTCCGGGTAGGACAGCTGAAAAATAGCTGTATTGTATTTTATATCAAAAGGCACTTCTAGGAAATGTCTGTAAGTGGTGCAGAGTGTGATTTCATGCTTTATTGTTCCTCAATCTGTTCAGTTTCCAGGGAAAAGGTATTTTTCATTCTCCTCGCTGGTAGCTTTGCCAGCGCTCCGTGAGCTCTGGAACTCAAGCTGGGAGCTTTCTGGCTTCCACATTTCCATCAGTAATAAAGAATCCACGGGACAAATTCTTCTCTTAGTTACACCTGCGAAACCCCCCCGTGAGCTGCCAGGATTTCACAGGCAAAAACCCCTTTGAAAATCCAAAGGACAAGAGGCATCAGAGAAAAGCTGCGAGCTGGCAAAGCATCCATTTTGCCTGGTGCAGAGAGGGGTATAACTGAGCAAAAGGTGAAAACATAATTAAGAAAACATGACAATGGGGAAAGTTTTCAGAGAGGGAGATGTGCAGGATGTTACCTCAAGGCGGTGGTGACAGGTCCATTGCTTGGATATTTTCAGTGAAAGGGTGGGAAAAAAGTTGCCATTCATCACAGCTGGAGATAATTCAGGCATTTGGGGAACAATGGGTTGAGAAATGGCCATAGATTTACTGTTTTAAATTTATTTTGTTTTTAATAGGATGACTCTTTGCTCCCCTTTTGTGTTCCCCCCACAACATGATGTTCCAACATCCCTGTGGCTGCATTAGAAGTGCAGCAGGATAAATGCTAAAGATGTTATTTCCATCTGTTCCATCCCAAGTTTACCTCACATGTCTTTTCCAGCTCTAATTCCGGCAGTTTTGCATCAAGTAGGTGCCATTAGGGTGAAATCAGCAGAAGCAAGTGACACCCAGGTGTCATTCAGAGTCAGACTGGCCGTGGTGACACATCCCCAGTGTCTTCAGACACTTTTCTGAGGATTAAGAGCAGTAAACGCACCAGCTACAAGAGACTGTTGACCTGCTGATCCTCTGTATCACTTTTGTGTCGCCATTTATCACAGTATAAAGCTTAGAGAAAACCCCCTCATGCACTTTGTAACATTTTCATCTGCCCTCGATGCGTTCCTTCGTTATAAATCTCAGTATGACAGTGGAAATTAGCTCCATGGTTAGTTTTGATAGGTGTGTCTCTGTTGTGATTGATGGCAAACTGAAATGGATCCTGGGAAAAGATTTATACATTAAAATTTTGAGCTGGTTTATTTTTATAATACATAAGAATTACATTTGTCAAGTGATCCACTGCCACACCGTTGAGTGGAGGCAAATGCTTGGGAAACAGATACTTCTCCAAGGGCTTTGGTGCCCAGTTTCTGCTCTGGGTGACTAAAGGTTATTGTGCAGGAAATCCAGCGATGTATTTTAGTAGCAGAATGGTATTTAAAAGGGCCACCCTTTGGCTACCGGAGAGAAGAGCTCAGAAAGGAGAGGGATGTGCAAGCCAGTCTGAGGGTTTTTTTGCACGGCTACCTCTGGATAAAAGGAGGATTTGTGTTTCCACGTCTGCCAGTCTGATTTATTTCAGGAGCTTTAATGTCTCTCAGAACTTCTGGGGATGGGAGATTTGTGAATTTTCACGAGTGCTAGAACGGAGTTACCTGAATCAATAACAAAGGCTGCTCCATCTGCTGTCTGGACTTTCTTCCTGAGCCAAATTCTGTAAGTTTTACTCAAAGCTCAGTGCAATGTACAAGAGTTTGCAGGTGTGGATACTCTGCAGTTCTTGCTTCTCCACGTTACCCACTGCCCTGACTCCAGGCAATACTTCTTGGAGCCTTTCCTCCCAGATGAAGCGAGCCGGGGGACAGATGAGGTGACACAAGACACAGGGACAAGGTCTCTGCAGAACTCCTGTCTGCAGAGCACACAGGGCTGAGGAGAACAGAGCAGGCAGCTTTTGGCAGCAAACAGAGGGATTGCTCCCAAGCAAAGGTTGGGGTAGGACAGGTGAGGTCTTTCTTTTAGAAGTGATGTCATCTCCTTTTATCCTATTGAATGAACCCAAAGTAGAGGTTCGGCTGGTGGCCTGCAATTTTGGAGGCTTCCTTGGCTCAGCAGACCTTGAGTTGCATCTTGTCTCTCATCAGCCGTGTACTCTGGCAATTAAAAGACGTGCAGCAATTAAACTGTCTATAATTATCCATGATATCACGCCGGCTTCCTGGGCATTAGCCAAACAGCACATTTAACAATCACTTACACTTCAAATACTCTAATCAGCAATTATCTCAGATGCATAGGCTGAACAGTTAGAGATTCAAGGTCTTGTTTGCTTGAGAAAGGGAACAAAAGTAATTCCATAGGATAGAGCCTTCCCTTCTGACACAGTCACGGCGTGTGTGGGAGGTGACATCAATCCTAACTCTGATACCAGTGCATTAACATCAGCTGCAGTTGAAGTGGCTTTTAGGAGTGATGGAAACAACTGACTGTCACAATATTATAGAAACTGAGTGTGGGCACCATCTCTGGTAATAGATAGTTTGGGATTCTTAGATATAAAGGCACAATAAATAATACAAAAGGGGCAAATCGTTCATCTCCGTGTTGCCGTGCTGAGACTTTGCTGACTTGCATTAGCTGTTCCTTGGCTTGCAGCTTTGTCTTTTTACAGATTATTTCTCTGTTATGAAATGAAACATTTGCAGATTGAAAAAGAATTCACTTTTTTGTTTTGGTGGAATGATGAACCAGTTCTCTTAACAGCTCAATATTTTCTGATAATCTCAGAAATGTTATTTGTTGGAGTCTTAATGGGAGAGAAATGTGGGCAGCATTAGCAGGATGAGCTGTACTGAGCATCACTGGTGTGTCTTTGATGACTGGGATCCATCTGATAAGTCAACAAAGATGTAAGAGAGAATAAATCTACCCCTTCATGACCGTTGTCTTTATATAGTCTAAAATAACACATAGGGTAATTTTCCTTCTTTTTCTAAACCTAAGTGCTTTTTTGTGCATCTTCAGTCTGATTTTTTCACTCGTGCAGAACATACTTTCAGTTGATAGCTCTCATCTTTTATGGGAGAAATTGCTGGAGCTGAGTAATTAAAGTTATTCCTGACTTCTCTTATTTACTGGAAATGACTGAGCTGAATCATAAAAAACTAAGGATTGTACTTGGAATGGTTTCCTACATCCTTTGCTCCCAGCAAGTAATTCCTTAATGGCACATCCTCAATAACAACAGAGAACATTCTGGAATGGAATCTGGCACTTGACTCGTGTTTTTTATTCTGCATCCTTGCCATGACCCAGCTGAAGTGATCGATGGTAGATGAAGCCCAAGCCAGTGCTGATTTGCCATTTCATTTTCCACCCCCCTTCTGTCTCTTTTTGCTTTTTAAAATCTTATTTAAAATCCACTATTTCCGTATAATTGCAGTTCTGTTTTGTCTTCTGTAACCACCTCGTCCTCTTTTTTGCATGGTCCACAACTTCACCTTCCTGTCCTTGACAGGGTGGAGCAGTGCAGTCGTTGAGCATCAGCTCTAGCAGGCAGTACAGTCATTCCCTGGGGTGGCACGAATATGGGTGAATAAATTAAAAAACACCCACATTTTACTGTCCCACAGGGTGGGGGCACCATGGCCCCTCCAACCTGCTCCCCTCACTTTGATTGAGGCAACTTAATTTGTGTCCAAGGGGTGAAAGAGCTTACTACCACAAAAATTAGTTATTTTCTCAGCAAACAGTGATGTCTCGTGAAAAACCAGGTTTCTGTGAGCTCACATTGGTATGTGGGGGATGTTCAGTTGTTTAAAAATAAACTGAGAAACAGAACCACAGATTGTGATGCTTGGTGGAGTTTATTAATCACAGGCTTGTTTTGTTCCTCACCTGGATTCCTCAGTTATTTTTCATAGACTCCCAGAATGGTTTGGGTTGGAAGGGACCTGGAAGATCCTTCAAGATTTAGCTCCAACTAGATACATAGAAATATAGATATACTGTGCTCCAGCTGGTTATACACCAAGTTCCATCTTGGTATAGTTTATTAATCACGGGGTCAATTTTTCCTCACCTGGGTTCCCTAATTATTTTTGTTTTAATTTTTTTCCCCTGCAAGACTATCCAAGAGCGTAGGCTCCTTCAGGGAAGGACAAAAATGACACTGCAGAGCTGATTTACTCCCAACAGGAAAATCTACCCTTGATTAGAGAGACAAAAATTCAGAAAAAAAAATGAGTTATGATAAACAGGAGAGTTTTAGAAAATAAGCATAAGTTTGCCGGGTGTAAAGTTGCTTTTAGGGAAGGGTTCCACCTTTAGGAATGGAATTACCCTGCCTTTATAAAGGGGGTGTGGGAGTGAGCTCATCCAGGGTTAGGTGATAGTGCCCAGAGAAAAAAGACTTTCTAGCAGAATTGTCCACAATTTTGTTGTGTTTGTGTTAAAATAAGCAACTCCTTTCTCCCTCCCAGTCTCCCCAGGCATTGCCACAATGCTCCAATACTGGAAACATCCATTGCTTTGAAGAGCCTTACAAAATGAGGGGTTTTAAACACCGTTAGCTGAGATTGCTGTGGTTTGTTTATCAGCGTTCAACACTTTCTTTTGAATAGCTTAATGTAGTTTTTTTCCCTTTTTTTTTCTTTTTTCCTCCTCTCATAGTGTTCTCCAGCGCAGGATCCATCAGTTCCTGTTTTGTTGGTGTCCCTTATACATATGGAATGACTTGATAATGAATCCCTGCTTTCTTTTGAGTAATGTGTCTGTTTTATTGCACTGAATTCCACCTTAAAGAAATCATTGAGACATCACACAGTTTAAAGTTACAAGTCTTCCTGTCTTTGATAGGCTGTCTCCAAGGGAATACATCCCAACAGGGATAGACAGAGCTGGAAGGACTCCTGTTTACTAATTACTGCCACCATTTAGAAACAAATATGAGTCACAGGGCACCGCAGTGAATCCAACCCAAGGAACAATAAAAAATGAGTCTGGATAATTGCTGAGGAAATGAAGACTGAATAGAACTTAAAGGCAATTAAAGCCTTTATTTCCATTTGATTATGGAATAAATACTTCAGGATATTTTCATTTACTTCACTTTTTGTTTGCTCGTGGGGTCTGCTTGTTAATGTGACTGGGATGTATGAGAACTCCTTAATTAACCTGTTTTTGTGGGCATCTCATGGTTTCTATGAAATATGTGTGCTGACAGCTCTGCAACAATAGGACAAATAGAAATGACAGATTTGTAAGCACTGGTCAACCCAAAACTGTTGGAGAAATGCAGTTTTTGAATTATTGGGCCAGGCTTCTCTGCAAATTGGAATTCAATTCAGTTAATTGAATTCACTGGATCTATGGCAATTTGCATAAAGTTATAATAAAGCTGTGGTTATCTTTTAAAAAGCTGCAGTTTCGGAATCTTGCATTAAAAATGGAATAATATAATTTTTGTCTTGTAATAACGGAATGCAGAAATATCTAATTGACATGGAGACAAAATTGAAACGTGTATTTGATTCTCGGTTACAAAGAAGTTGGGATGCAATAATCCCAGGCACCACACTGTGAATGCTGCATGGATTGTATGGGAACAGGATGTTTGTCTGTTTGTCTATCACATCCCATCCATTTCGCTATCTCAAATGAGAGGCATTGATTTATTCCAGCATATATTGCATAAAGTAAATAATTGCTTTTCTTAGAGCTCTGGAAGCAATTTCCTTAAAACAGTCATGGATCCCATTTCCTCAGGCGAGTGGGGAGTGGTTGTGCTGAGTCTGGGATCTGTGTCCTTGGGCATCCTCTGGGTTGGGGGTGAGTGTTGCAAGTGGCCTCCAGGTTTTTCCTTCATCAAATCTGCTTCCCAGCATTTCCTTCAGCGTTTCTCACCATCTGTGTGCTGTGTTTGTGTCCCTGCCCAAGTGTGTAAATTCAGTTACTACACCCACAGTACATTGTGCCCTTCCTGGGCTGTGTGAGAGGGTTTAAGTGCATCTTTACTGATTCAGAAGGACCGTGGGGAAAGAATCTGTTTGCTTAAAAATAAATGTGGCAATTAAATCTTTGTTTCATTGACCTTAGGAACTGGTGGATGCGATGCTTAAATAAAACATGTGTAAAGCGATAAACCTGCAGGTTCTGTAGGAGGAGGGAATATCTCTGCATTGCCCCCACTGCAATAAAATCCCGAGAAACTGTGTTTTCTCCTGGTGTCTTTGAAGGGGAGACTTGAAGAAGAGTCCGCTCAGCAAAGATTGGACCAGCAGTGAGGGAGAGTAAGAGGGCAGAGAGGCGATGCTTCCATCCTGTGCACTGTTCAGTGGGGCTGCAGAGTCTCACCAGCCCTCAGCACGTGCAGCATCCTGCTTGATTACAGGACTTCTCTAATCGTCTTTCAGCAGAGACAGAATTATAGCCCGTGAGCAAGTGTAGGTTTCCTTTGGTGTTTTCACCCTGAGTTTCAGTAGGTTTGGAGCGAGCAGGGTGGCTCCCCTGGGCAGGAGGGGTGCCCGGGCAGGGCTGGGCACTGCTCTCTCCCAGGGGGCTGCTGCTGGTGGTCCCCAGGGCTGCAGAGCAGCGAGGCAGCCACAGTCCAGGTGAGGCACAGCACTGGGGACGAGCCAGGCACTGGCAGTGAGTCCTGTGTGAAGCGAAACAGGGCCAGTTCACCTGAGCATCCCCGGACGTACCAGTTTTCCTCCTCGGCCCCTCCAGCTGCTCTGGGGGTTCTGTTCTGCTGCTCTGTGCTGCATCAGGCTGGTGAGACAGAATCATCTGCTCAGAGCTCAGCAGCTCCTTTGCTTTGCTTCTGCAGGCACGGAATTGATTCCCTGAAGGAAATTGCCCATCCTGTTGACCACAGGCTTTGTGCAGAAGTTCAAGATCTCGTTGTTTAGGATGGCACTGCGTCATCTCAGGCCAAGGCCGCAATAAAACTCTCCAAGAGCAGCTCAACCAGGCGTATCGGGGACAAAAGTAGGACAAATTCTTTGGCATAAGTAGGATTTTTTCGGCTGTTGCTTTGTCTGTTAGAATATAAAAGTTTCTTGTAGACAGAGCAGCTGTTGGCTGGAGCTGTCGGATGGAGGGTGGGACAGAGCAGTGCCCGATGCCTTTCTGTGCTTTGAAGCTTCGGAGGTTTGTGGCTTTGCTGGTAGAATATCAGCGATATTGATTTGATTCATTCAAATGCTGAGGAGTGAGTAGTTAGGAGAAGGATATGCTTTGCCTTGGCCAGGAAGACTTTTCATGTTGGTTTCTGGGAGTGTTGTGAAAGCAGAAATTAGAGTTGTGTGATGGATGGCTGGAACTTGAAATATTTGCTTTTCTTTTTATAGTTATTTCCAGGTGACCCTGTACTTAGTAAGATAAAGCAGGAATATATATATAGATAGATATAGTATTTAATATAGGTCTGTGTACACACATATTTATGCACATACTGTGAGCAATTTAAATGACTTTCAGAAGTGCATTAAGCCAATGCTGCGCTTACAAAAAGAGTTGTCATTGCACTTTAGCAGCACCCGTCGATGGCTGAGAGCTGCACCACTCTCCTCCTCGTGCTTGATCCCTGTGCTCATCCTTGATTCAGCCTCCTGACCCAAGAGCAGGAGTCAATACCTCTAATACCAACCTTACATTTTGGGTGCCACCCTGGTTTTTGCGAGGCTGTGCAATTTCTGGGTGGTTGTGGTGACATTTCGGACGGATAACAACACGTGTCCGGGCGTATGGATATTTTGGGGGACATTGCACAGCGTTAGGAAATGTCACTCTGCAGTTTCAGATGCTTTTCAGCAGAGTTGTGTCTCTGGACTTTGTTTTATTCCAGGACAAAGCCTCAGAGCTTGCATCGGTCTTATATCAATAATTGCACAAGTCTCATGAAATTCTGCAGTGCCAAAGGCAGAAAAGGGGAGATAATTTTTCTCCTGAGTAGGCCATAAGTCTCAAAGCAGAGAAGTGTGTGAAGCATGGAAGTGTCTCACTGGTAAGGACAGGGCATATTCTCCTTAGATTTGGCTCAGGAGAACAGCACAGGCAGAGCAGAGCAGCAGGATCTGGTTACCTTTGTGCTACAGCTATTCCTGGAGCCAAGGAGTCCGAGGGGTGGGATAAGGGGAATGTCACATGGAGTGAGCAGACAAGGTGGAATATCCCCGCAGTGTTATAGATGTACCTCTGGAATGGGCATCCTGCCTTGAAGAGGTGTCTGGAGTTGCATTGGGAAGCTTTCTGCTCCCCTGGAAAACAGTAAGTCAGAGCTGAGCCTGTGTGACGAGTATGGGTGAGATTTCCTGTTTCCAGCATTTTTTTTCCAAATTGAAAGCAGAACTTGCCCTCATTTCAGAATAAAAGGCATCCCCAGTGAGCACCAGGGAAAGGGCTGATAGGAATTATTATGATGATAATTAATTTTCTTAGAAATGCTGTAATTTCAGCATTCCTGTAGTGATCATAAGCCAATGACGGGGTGGTGCTTTCAGCAGCATCATGTTATCAAAAGGGTTCTTACTAAGGTGTCACACTGCTGCAAACACATACGTTTGCCTTTAAAGGATAAATATTGGTATATAAAATATATATATATATCTTTTCCTTTAAAATAACAAATAACCCCCCACTGAGCTCTTGCTTCTACATTAAGAAGTCCAAAGCTTTTACATTATTACTTTTTTTTAATCTTGTTGCTGAAACGTGCCCCCGTTGCCAAACTTTCTGAGCAAAACTTTGCCACTATAGTATGAATCCCCTAAATGATATTTTAATGCCTGTCACTTTCTTTCACTTTAAAAAACCAAGTTGATTTTGATGCTAGGACAAGGTGTGGGGCAATCTCCTCCCTTTTTAATTTGCATTAAAGAGCAAAAATACTGAGTAGCAGTAGCCTTGTGCAGTTATTTATGGAGGAAAAATATGAAATACAGTTGAAAACCTCAATAAATAGGTTGAAATCCCCTTGCGAAACACCTTCTGGCTTTTTTGAAAGGAAAAAAAATTGAATTATGAGAAAGTGTTCCCCATGGTGTGCTTGTGGTAGCCAGTAACACACTTCCTAGAAAAGCCACCAGTGCATTTGAAGGCAAAGGGTTTGTGTTGGATCTGCAGCTTTTGGAAGTGTGGAGGAGGGAAAAAGGGGAATTTGGAGAGAAAATCAGCCCTTGGGTCACTTGGGCGTCTCACACAGGGAACCTGGAGTGTGTCCTGCTGCTGGAATCCTCTTTTGCAATGGAGGAGGAGAAAGATGGGGACAGGAGACCGCAGCAGGTAGAAGAAAATATGAGATTATCTGCTTTACACTCAAAAGTAAGCCGTAAAAATTACTAAATGAAAGGTTTCTTTAAAGATTGCATAAAGAAATCCCTGGTGTTCTTAAACCCCTGAGGAACATAACAGAAAACAGTAGTTTCTATATCCTTTAAATGCTTTATTGCACATAATTTGAAGCCTTTTATTGCTGAGAGCGATTGATACCATCTCAGATTTGCTCTCTACTTTAGTTCTGGTAATGTCATTTCTGATTAAACTTATATGGTGGAGTATATTGAACCATGAAATAGTTAAATTTTTTATGAGCATAATAAAAATCCTATTGCTTTTGGGTTTCAAAGTATCAATAGCCTGAGCTGAACGAGTCAGACCTAATTACCAGGAAGCAATGATGCAAGAGCTGCCCTTTTTTTAGTGTGTTCTTTCCATCTTAGGAATGTACATCCATCTTCAAGCCAAGCCTCCTTCCACTCCCCGGGCTCAGCGATGACGGGGGATCTTTGGTTTCTTTAAGCTGTTAATTCCCGAGCTGCAGTTTTACATATTGACTTCAGCAACATCACACCTCTGGCTTGGAACCAGGATTTTTGGATGCTCAGCTCAGTAGTGCTTAGTTAATAGTTGCAGAGGTGCACAGACAGTTTTATTGGACCAGCTGTAAATCACAGGTAAGATTTGCCTGTATTTATTGCACAGAAAGGCTTTGTTAGAGCTCTGGTTACTACAATTAAAAGGAATGTATTCTCAAGGAGGCTATAAAGCAGTTTGGCTTATGCTGCACCAGCATCAGCCTGGTTTTGAGGACGGAAAACCAGTGATTTAAAGTTCGAGTGAAGCATCAGGAGGAGACCAGAGGAATAAAGGACATCTTATGGTGAGATATAAAGTGCAGTGGGGTAGATTTTAAAGGAGATGGCAGAATTTACAGAAGCTCACTATCCCAGGCACTTGGCAAATGGACTAAAGAAGGCAAATTTAAGGCTTACCAGAAGGAAACCCTATATCAGGGGATAGAAATTCGAGTGCTCTGCAAAGCAAATGTAAACAAGGCAATTTAGGGCTAAGAGGACTGTGGGCAAATGTAGTGCAGAGGAGTGTGGATGTGTTGTATGTGTGGGGAAATATGGAGTATGAGACCACTGGGAAGAATTTGGGACCAGCTGTCACAAGCATTGGTAAGTTACTGTGTGAAGGGTTATGAAACTTGGATAGTTTATAGAGGTAATTAATTGCCTTTAGCTGCTTTCTGATGATTAAACTTGTTTTAAAAAATCCTGTATAAGCTAAAAAGTGTAATAAAAAGCAGATCCCACAAGCTGGAGGTAAGTGGTGTCATTGGTTCTTGAGGTGCCCTGGGATCTGGCTGTGGAAAACACAGGATCTTTTTGCTGTTTTCTGTGCAGGCATTGGTAGGGATCACCAAGTGAGAAGAAATTACGTGTATGAAATACAAAATCAAAGCGTGGCAGCTCGTCCTGATGAGTGTGAAGGTTGTGAGGAGTCCTTCTGTTAGACAAGGACATGTTTGAGTGTGGGTGGTGCCTGCACAGATGCAGGTAAATGTGTTCAGCGACGAGACCTTGTGCTTTAGTCTCTGTGCCGAAGAATCAGAGCCCCGTCTCGTTGAGTTACAGGCAGTAAAATGTGTTTGCTGGATGCAGGGTTACTAATTAGTGTTGATAAAACCTTTCCCTTCCAGCTCTTCTAGAGATCCAGATGTGTTAAAGTGTTGTTTGTCTCAGCCCTGGGTGTGTTTACTGGAGAGGGAGCTGCCCAGGGGATGCTGGGCAGGCACCTTCTGTGCCCTATTCCCTGTAGGGAAACACACTCTGTTGTTGTTTTACGCTTTCTCAAAAGAAAACACCTGGTGTGCCAAGCTCATGCTCCAAATAAACACATATTGGAGGTAATAGAGAGTAAATATTAAAAGAAAAAGCTCTATGAGATACTTCTCTGAGTGGACGTGTCATATTGCATCTGTGATAAGAGATGTTCGAAAATTACTCTGCTTTTCTGCAGCTTTCATTTTTATGGATTATTGTGTAAAATACGTGATGCAACTCAAGTACCAGCCTAGATTTTAATCAGGAACACAGACTCGAGCCTATCCTATATTGCCATCTTGTAACTTGTCCACGGAATAGAATTGGTGTCCTGCCTGATAAAATCTACAGCTTCCTGAGTTCTTTGCCTGGGTACAATGAAGCAGCTGCAGTTAATGAAAAGCTCCCAGTTGCCCCACAACTGTCTGGGATTGTTCTTTCAGCAGCGCAGAGAGATGACATTGGAGGGAAGGTGAGGGCAGAGCTGCTGAGCTGGGCAGAGTCAGCAACTGCCCTGCGTGGAGCTGGGAATGTTGCAGGGCTTCCTCATGTGGCTGGAGGAAGAGAGTGGCACAAAGTAAAAGCCAGACCATGAAAAGCAGACCAGGCTGCGCTCATAAATTTTAATATTTAATTTTTTTAATTAAAAGGTGGAATCGAGATTGCTGTGGACTGCGGAATTTGGGCAGTGTGGGTTTCAAAACCGTATTGTGTCGTGTGTATCCTTAAACATGTAGCTTCATTTCTCTTCATAACTTTACAGGTGCACTGATTTGGGCAGAAAGCTTCTAGTTTGAGCCAAATAGGAGACGTGTGAATTACTGTTGAATTAATTTGAATTTATGAATTGTCATGATGCTTTCTCGATGCTGAGTTTATTTTTTATAACCCTTAAACTGTGAAGTTCAGCATTTGCTCTGGTTTTACTCAAGATGAAGGACTGGCTTCCAAAAAGATTATTTCTTTCTTTTTTTTCAGCTGAACTCAGAAAAACTTAATAAATGTGTGTTAAGGAGCAGAAGGCTCCCCACTGTGGCTCTCCCAGGTGTTTAGCAAGGCTCAGAGGTTTTATGCAGCTGCAGGTTCAGTTACTGGGCACCAATTTCAAAATTTGTAATTTCCAAACGGGTTCACCCCTCACTGGTTTTATAAATAGTTCTGGAAGTGTCTCTAAGTTTTTGCAAGTGGGGCATGAGAAGCTAATGAGGTCAGATGGCTGATGAACTTCCCTGCCTATAAATTATGGATTTGAGGAGGTTTGATGAAGTTGTGTATCTTGAGCTGCCTCTGTGTGTGTGTGTGTGTGTGTGCTCACCATCTGCTCGCAGGAGAGGGAGGAGGGAGGGTCATTAAACCATAATGGTCTGTAGTGGAGTGGAAGCATCAGAGACAGACCAGTGACCACATCCCAGAGTGAAGGAACAGGAAACAATTTAAACCCTCTTCAGAGGCTGCAAAGGGTAAACACCACGTGAAGCAGCCACTAGTGTAGGGATATGGTGTAGCCTCAAACACATCCCGGAAAGGAAAATAGCTGGGGGCCCACAGAAATAAGGAAAACTGGGGTGACACTGTAGAAGCCATTTCTCCTTTGAGCCCTTCCAGCTTCCTCTGGATGAGCCAGAAAGGCAAGAAGGATGGTGTTCCCCAGGGAGAAATCACCAGCTTTATGGAAGTTGGGATTCTAATCTGTACTGTTTAAAATGAAAATAAACTGTGTGGCTGTTTCTTAGTAGCCTAAAACCTCCTGATTATACTAAATGCTTCTTTCCCAGTATCAAATGGAGGTGGTATTTTAAGGTTAAAGACCCATACAAGAGGGTTAACAAGGGGTTTGCATTTTCCAGGCATGCTAACACTGCTGCAGCCTTAAATGTCAATTGATTAGAATATCTTTTAACCTTACATCGATACTAGAGTTTAATGTGATTCTCCCACAAGAAATCTCTAGAGTGATCTCTCTGCTTGCTATTAGAGTTTACTTTGAGCCTGTTATTGCCTGAAATACTGGGGTTTTTCCACATACTACCCAGAAGTTACATGTTTAAAATTGTGCATCATCACAGTGTTTTTGCATTGCAAAATGACATCACTATGAGAGCAGCAGCCAGGACTTCAGAAAACATCTAGGAAGGATTTTTCCTCTGGCACAACAACCAAAAACCTGTCTTTTACCCCTATTCAAACCAAATTATACTGATCTGTCCCCAGGCTGGGGCTGGTGATTATAGCTGAGCATCATGATAGACTCGCAGAGGGTTGCTCTCTGCCAATGCTCTAAAAATAAATCTTTTGAAAAGTGTATCAAGGTAAATTCTCTGAATGACTTTATGAACTAAATGTGGGCCAGTTTTAAGTGTTGGGGTTTTTTTGTTATCTTGGAGACACACGAAAATATCCATCTTCCCTAAGGGAGGGGAGAGTATTCTGCTCACTTTCACACCTAAGTGGCTTGTAAGAAAGTCTCCTGCTACAGCAAGAACCAAGAGAAGCCGGGAAAGAAAAAGTAATTTAAGGAGCTTTTTGTTCCTAAAGCACACTAAAAAGTGCAGTTGTGAAGGCTGAGGGATGTGTTGCAGAGCTCTGGAAGTTCCCTGATAAATTGTCTTTAACACCTAAGTTTGTTCACTTCTGCTGCACTCTGCTCACTCATCCATCACTGGTGCTGCTGCCTCCCATGTCCCAGGCCTGGGAACTGCTGGAAACATCTTTTTTGTTATGCTAGAAACATAAAAGCCTTTTCCTCCAAATACAATTGTCGTATTTCTTAAAAATGAATCAACAGGAAGAAAGGTGAATCACCCAGCTGTCTGAGTTGGAGACACAGAAAAGTTATTTGGTCTTGTAATCCTGTCTGAAGTACAGTTTTTTACCTTCCATCATGACCTAAAATATCAATTTAATTAATTAAGTTTTTTATCAATTTGTGGCATTATAAACATCTGAGGATAGGTTTTTCTTTTCCCAGGATGACAAATTGAATGTGCTTGTGTGTATTACAGCAGGAATGTGAATGTTATAGATGAACTTTTTTTTTCTTATTTTGAGTTGTTTTGAGTTATCCTTTCCTTCCAGTTCACATAGGGTAAGTCAGTTGAGGCTTTATGTTAACATTGCCTGGGTTTCCAGTGAAAGCTTTGGCAGTACAAGATCTCAGTGACAGTTCCTTGACAGCAGGACCTGCTTCACTCTTTGGACTCAAAGCTCTGCTCTTGTGCTCCAGGGATGGGCTCGTCCAGCAAGAATTTTCCAGAAGTACTTTGAGAGGTGGATAAAACAGGGTTTGTGAAAAAAGACAGAGTTTGGGGAGACTCTGCTGGTTGAGCCAAATGTTTTCCTAACAGTGCTCTACATGGCTGTTCATGGGTTGGGTGTTGACTGTGAGCCTAAAGAGGAACAAAACCTCATGGAGCTGTTTAGGCTCCAGGTGTTGTGCAAAGGTTATTTATGGATTTTTTTTTTTTTTTTTTAAATCTAGAAAATATTTACTCAATTAAATCATACAGCCTTCTCTGTGCCTGTGCAGGCCCCTCCCTCTCCAGGTTGCCAGGAGGTCCTTGCTAATCAAGTTCGTCCCTAACGAACGTGCTCCTGTTTCACAAAATGAAATTGGCACAATCGACTTTCTGTCCGTGAGGTTTGAGGGCACTTTCCAGGCAGGAAACAGGTCAATACTCAAAATATTGCAGGGAAATGATTGGAAGATGTGATTTTTCATGGGGGTGTTTATTCCTTGGTTCAGGACAATGTTGCTCCAGCCCAGGAGCTCTACCCCGTGCTGCCGCTGTGCCTGTGCAGTGACAACCTTTATCCTCTAAAGCTTGTCAATGCTGTGAACGTTTTCCACTTTGTATGTGGCAAAGCCAGTCAATATGAGAATATGAATTCCCAGGAAAGGCTGAAATACTTATCACTTCTCATACTTAAGTTCATTCCATGGAAGTGTGGGCTGAAAGAAGCAGAAGTGTTGGAATCCCTCGTGTGGCTTGTACTGCTTGTCCCAGATAGAACATGGTTTGTCACTACAAGGAATTAATAAGCTCACGTTGTGGTGCTTAATAAGTGGTACTTAAAGATGAGCTTAGAGGATGGGTCTGGCTGTTTCATTTTCTTTGTTTTACTGGGTTTGTTGTCATTCAGTGCATTGAAATAGCCCTGCACTGCCCGGAGGGTCAGCATTGCTGGGGGCCTCTCCCTGTGAGCAAGAGTACAGGAATGTTTGATATTATTTGATATCACCAGGAATTCACTTCCTTTGTTTGAAATGGGTGTTCAGAGCTCAGTTCTGCACTGAGTCCAGCTCTGGGGTCCCCAGCATAGGAAGGCCTTGGACCTGCTGGAGCAAATCCAGAGGAGGCCACGGAGATGCTCCAAGTGCTGGAGCCCCTCTGCTCTGGAGCCAGGCTGGGAGAGCTGGGGGGGTTCCCCTGGAGAAGAGAAGGCTCCAGGGAGAGCTGAGAGCCCCTTGCAGGGCCTAAAAAGGGGGCTCCAGGAGAGCTGGAGGGGGACTGGGGAGAAGGGATGGAGGGACAGGACACAGGGAATGGCTTCCCACTGCCAGAGGGCAGGGAGAGGTGGGGTATTGGGGAGAAATCCTTCCCTGTGAGGGTGGGGAGGCCCTGGCACAGGTTGTCCAGAGAAGCTGTGGCTGCCCCATCCCTGGAAGTGTCCAAGGCCAGGTTGGACGGGGCTTAGAACAACCTGGGCTAGTGGAAGGTGTCCCTGCCCGTGGCAGGGAGGTGGCACTGGATGGGCTTGAAGGTCCCTTCCAGCCCAAATGATTCTGTGATTCTGTGACCATTTCCCTTCACCAGAGATGTGACAATTCACCCAGTCCTGTCTCTCTCCGTGGAGCTGAAGCCACAGGCATGAGATCAGCTCACCAGCCCCCACGTGCTGCTGAGCCAGAGCATCACTTATCACTGGCTGTGAAACATCTGCAGTGCTGCTTCCAGGCAAAAGAAAATTTTCTTGATGAAGTTTTTGCAATAAATTTTAAATGTAGGTCAGGATCCATGGAACTTGCCTGAATTTTTAACTGCATTTAAATTAACCCCGTGTGGTTTTTTAATAGTTTCTCTGAACTTCTTAGTTGGCCGAAGGAACAGTTCTCTGAAGGAAAATATGGAAACAACCAGTGGTCATGTGTTCATCAGAATAAAATGAAATAGTTTCACATCTGAGTTTAAAGGCAGACAGAGCTCTCTGGAGTTAATTGATCTTTGTACAGAGTTTAATATTCTAACAAACCTAGAAGTCTGAGGGCTGCTGGGCTTGAGAACTTCTGCAGGAGGGAGCAGACAGAAGGAACAGACAGATAAACTGAGGGACACTTAAAAGTAGCAACTTTGTAGACTGAAATTAAACATTTTTATATCTCCAGACTCAAAACAATTCGGTTTTGTCATTAACACTCAATAGTGGTGCCTGCTGTGCCTTTACTGTGATTTTCTTTCTTGTGTGGTGATGGAAAAAGAAAAGCAAGAGGAAGATATAGTTCTCTTGATTGAAATATTTATTTTTTCCTTTTTTTTTTTTTCCCCTATAACTTCTAGCTTACTTTGGGTCTTTCATGGAGTTCCCCTTGATAATGTGACAGTCATAAAATATAGGGGAATGTGATGGTTGTGCCTTTACCTGCTGCTTTAAATAAAATAAAATTAAATAAGGTCTCCTAGGAAAATGTTGTCTAAGGCTTATAATGTGTGTAGTTCTTTCTCAGTGGGTATCCTTTACATAGAATTGATTTAACTGATGATTTTGATGATGCAGGTATTTATCACTTGTTTCTTCCATCCAGTGCCATTTCTGTTACTTCCAATGTGGTAACAGGCTTCCATTAGCACCAATGTATGTCTGGCCTTAAAATGGGCTATTTCTGCTCACTGGTTATAGCTACAAGTGATTGCTTTAAGTGTCTTAACAGGAAATAAATTAATTGCTACTGTTGTAATTTAAACGGTACAATTTGTTTTATTGCATGCAGTAAATTCTTACCTAGCTCTTCAAAAAATCACTTTAATTTGTGGCAGGGGAGTACCCTGATAGAATCCGGCTTTGTCCTCCTTGTTCCCAGCTGGAGTCTCAAGCCACCCCTCAGGTCTGCCTCTGCTGGATTTGGAATCTCCTGGCAGCTGTGGGGTGGCTTTGCCTCCAGTGCCGTGGCTTTGGTGTCTCCTCAGGCTCCTTTTTCCTGCCCCAAGTGCCCATTTTGGTCTTGGTGCCCAGATTCTTCCCTGCTCCCAGGTTTCTGTCCTCCTGGGCTGTGTGTCAGCCTCATCTCCTTATTTCTGCCTGCCAGCAGTGTTGTCCTTGGGAGAGTTTCCTTCCCAAGTCCCTGGTGCCCCTGCTGGGTTAGAACTGCCCTTCATCACCTGCTGTTAAACAGCCTGACTTCTAGTCCTGCTTTTAGTCTTGGCTTTATGATAATGGCTTAGAAAAGGCTGAACAGGAAAGCCTCGAACAGCACTAGAGCTGTTAGGGATCCATGTCTTCCTCAGGAGTCATTGTAGGGAATGATGATGCCAATTCCGGCATGATTAGATTCCAAACTTAATCTATGATGCTCAAGTGGATGATATTTTCACTCAGACATGCTTTTCATCCTTTTCTCAGTCTGAATGTTCTAATTCCATACTCTGTTTCCTGGTTTTGAACTCTTTTTAATCGTCAAGATGTTAAAAGTTTTTTTTTTTTTTTAAAAAGGAATTTTGTCCCAGAAACTCCCAGAAATCACTAAGAAGTTTTGCCAAATATTGGACATATTAAATTTGAGTTGACAGCTCCATCTATGCAAAATGAAAAGTGGAAAATATCGACTATGACTGGAAATGAGCTGGCACATAAAGATAAGATGCAGATGAAGGTTGAAAAGTTGGCAATTAACACTCTGAGAGATTTTTAAAATGGAGTTTAATGGGCAGTAAAAAGGACTAGGACAGTACTTTTATGGCTTTTATGGGATTCAGTAGGTGGTTGTGCCTGTCTGCAGCCTGGCTGGGAATGAATTCATGGAATCCCAGAGGAGTTTGGGTTGGAAGGGATCTTAGAGCCCATCCAGTGCCATCCCCTGCCCGGGGCAGGGACACCTTCCATTAGCCCAGGTTGCTCCAAGCCCCGTCCAACCTGGCCTCGGACACTTCCAGGGATCCAGGGGCAGCCACAGCTTCTCTGGGCACCCTGTGCCAGGGCCTCCCCACCCTCACAGGGAAGGATTCCTGCTGCCTCTTTGGAGAACAGGCTGAATTTGGTGTGAACTCATCCTGTTTATTCATGCTGACTCCATCCATGCAAGGTGGGGGAAGAAGCTGCTGTTCAGGGAAGGGCTTAAAACAGGCAAAGGCTTTAAAATCTGAAGGTGGCTTCAGTGTCAGAGAACAGTTGAGCATCCAGAACCAGCCTCATGTTCTTCCTGGCTCCTTTCCTTTCCTCCTGTGCCTTTCTCCTGTTGCAGAGGAGCTCTAGGCAGCTCCTCCTGGGACCTGGGCAGGGAGAGCATCTTCCCAGATGGAGAGGGAGCAGGGTCTGCTCCTCACAGCCCCATCCCTGGGTCTTGCACTTGTGCAGTGCAGGGGTGCATAGAGCCCTAAGCCAGGGTTAACAGGAACACACATTTCTGCTCCTGCCTTTTGAGGCTGTTACACATAAATCAGTGCCTCAGTCAAGTTTGCAAACCTTGTTTCCTTTCATCTGTTGCCTATGACAAGAAAACCAAGGGCTTAATGTGATATCTCAATAAATCCTGCCATTCCTGAAATGCCATGCAGCTCCCATCGTTTGACATAGTATCCACTGCAGAGATGGCTCTTGTTTTGTCTGGCCCTGGGCTTGATTCCTTCAATAATTGATATTCCAGACTGAAAACAAAGCTGGGAGCAGTGCCCCTTCCTTGGTGTTCCTCTGCCAGCTGCTCGGCACGTTGCAGCTTGAGAGCCCCTGGCAACGAGGGAGCACACAGCCAGTCTGACTTATTTATTTTTCCTGGCAGGAGCCAATGCTTAGTACAAGGATGTCTTTAAGAAAATACACTCCTCCTATGAAAAATGGCAGAGGCACAAAGAGGCAGCAATATCACATAATCTGCATAGTCAGTGCAGGCAAATGCCGGTGTGTTTTCAGCTCTAATCGGGGGTCATAAACACGCGGGGTTTATGTTGTTCTGCTGAAGAACAGCTCCCATAAATTACACACAGAGCAATTTCTTTGTTTGCATGCCGAAGTTTATTTCCTTTTATGTTTAGTAATTAAATCAGGGTTGGTTTGCAGGCTGCAGCAGCCAGCAGCAGTGATTACACGGAGGTGTCACCGCGGTGCCTCTGCTCTGCTGCGCTGGTTGCTCTGTCAGACACGTGTCAGTCACTGAGAAGGGTCCCCTCCCCTGGCAGAGCCAAGAGCTCCTGCCCTCCCCTTGTCTCAGGGGGTTCAGCTGCAGCTTTTAAATCACCTTCTGCAGAGATTTGTTGTCTGGGTTCCCAGGTGCAAAATCCTGCATGGCCACGGGCAGGTGGGCTCTCAGTGGCCAAAACCTTTGGCCACACCAGACAGGCTCTTGCTGCTGTGCCCATGGCACTTGTTTTCACCTGCAGGCACTGCAATCCTGAGGTTTTGAAACTGCTAACGCAGTTCTAGTGTATAACCAATATGTTTTCTGTTACAGCCTGTTTATCCCCTGAATTCCAACCCAGAATGACCCCAAATGACATCACTGCCTGAGCAGCAGTGCTCACTTCTCTTTATACACCAAGCCTCAAAGAATTTGCTGCTTTATCTGAGCTGCAATCAGGTGAGCAGATGCCTCCAGCCTTCAGTGGTCTTCCTTTGGCTGCTTGGTTTGATTTTGGGAGGATTTGCTCTCCCAGTGGAATGGAAAACTTTTTTTTCAGGCCATGCTGAACCCAAGCCACCCAGTGAACTGATGTCAGGGCTAAATTAGCCTGTTCTGTAGGGCCATGGTCAAGTCTAGACCTCCATATCTCTGCTTGCCTGTTGGTTTTCTTGGGAAGAAGCTCAAATTTTTATGAAAATAACAAATTTAGATGCAAAACCAGACTATATAATAGTGAAATATCACCAACAGGATCTTGACTCAACTGTGCTGTTAGTTTAGAGTTGCAAAGGAAGCAGTGATATCACTGTTTCTGCAGTCAGGAGTATCCCAAAGGATGCTCATGGGGCGTGCTGTGCCTTCGCTTGATATCCTGGGTGTGATCCCGGCCTCGCTGCTGGAAATAATCCACTGGTAATGGGAGGAAAGGCAGGTTGGGAGTCTGTAAATTCTCTGGTTTGCTGTGTTGTCTCGTTGTGTGGGCTCCTCGGTTTCACGCAGGCTGAGCTGTTTGGCTTCGCACCACAAGCTGTGGTGAGAAACGGAGCCCCCGGAGCTGGCTGTGGGCAGCAGAACTGCTGAGAGCAGCAAGGCTGGAGGCAGGGCCTTCCACGCAGCAAAAACGGGATTTCTGTCGTGAGCAGGACACCAGGCAAGGCCGAGGAGTGACGGTGAAGGGATCTGTGTGGTCTGGGTTTTCCTCCCTGGGAAGGAGGACAACCTGCGGAGCAGGGAATGCTTTCTGACACCTCGCATCAAACTTTTGTCAGGGCTCATTTGTAGCACAGCCCTTAAACCTCCCCAGGATGGTTTGTGTCTCTTACAAATCAATTGGCAGCCGGAGGCGAGGGCAGAGCAGCCCCAGTGTGGTTTCAGAATGCTCAGCAATGCACTTGGACACGGTGCAGCTCGGATGCCAACATCACCCTGAGTTAAACTGCCATCATCTCCTGACCTGCCTGGAACAGGTGCAGAGCAACCCCAGCTCCAGCTTTGCACCTCTGTGGGACAGAGTCCAGCTCTGAGCAGCCTGTGAGCTCAGATGTGCAGCATTTTCTTATTTTCACATCAAACGTGTCAAGTGTGGATGTAATTTTTTTCTTCCTTCTCTGCACAGTTCTTCCTTACCTGAGCTCTAAGGTCTCCCTGGAGCCTTCCCTTCTCCACACTGAACAACCCCAACTCTCTCCATTCCAGGCAATCTTTTAAAGCAAACTCTAAATAATCACCTAACAGGGCTATCAAAATGATTGGTGGGGTTTGTTTGTTTTTTTTTTTCCCTTCCCTAGATGATTTCTGAATTTAACAAAACAGTTAAAAAAGATTTCTAAGTCCAAGCATCTAAATTATCTGGGTTGGAAGCCTTTTGCTGGTAATAGGTGATGAGGGAGTTGTTGTTTTGATAACCTCTATTCCCAGGAATACTCACTGAGTGTGAGACTGGCTTCTTACCAGCTTTTCAAAGTTAATAAACTTGCTGGTTGTTTTTCTTTTTTAAGTTCTGTTTCCTACTCTTAAAACCCTCCAATTTGTACCTCTGAAGGAAGGCAGCACATCAGGCAAAACATTGCTCCGAGTGAGTTCTCCCTGTGAAACCCCTGTGGAGAAAACTCTCCTTCTGCCTTGGAAATAAAAGAGATTTATTTTGTAATCTCCAGAAGTGAGAAGTAAACTGTCATTAAGATGCTGATTTTGGAGATGGCGTGGAATTATCTTCAATATTTTCACATCATTTTTTGTCTCCTGGACAAGACAGTGTTCCCTGATAACGTGCATTTTGGGAATGGGCCTATTCAAAAGTGAATAACTTTGAATGTTACTTATCTGTGTCTGTTCAGAGGGTGAAAGTGTCTTGATTCATTATCGTGAATCACTGACCTGGGGATAAAAGCAACTTCCTTGTCACGCAGAGTCCCGGGAGCCTTGTTTCTTTGGAGCATCCTTCTGTCAAACTGAGACAGCACTAAATTATCCCTTATTTCTTTAGGAAGTTTATGACCAAAAGTCAGAGGGAGTTTAACGTCCTGCTTTGGCTGACAACCTATTTTTGCAGCCAGTGTGTCCGTGTTGTGTGGTGGAAAGGGGCTGCCTGGGCACCAGGCTGGGCTGGTGGTGTGCTCTGCTCTCAATTCAGGTCTCTAATTGACAGTTTTTGCTATCAGAAAAAAAAAAAAAAGAAAAAAGTCAAATTGAACCTGTAATGGGCTTCACAAACCCTTTCCACTGATGGTGGATCAGTGATGTAGTTTGGAGAGAAGAGCTGGACTTCCAGAATACCAACTCAGGTATCTTTTGCTCTTCAAGTTAATTTCTCTGTCCCTAAAGCTGGCCTATTTTAGGGTTTATAATTTATTGCTTGGCTGTATGGGAGAGCCATTCACTTTAATCTACCAAAGTACTGCATTGAAAATGTCACTTGGCTTGAAGTTGGGAATTGTTTTTAAATTGGTGAGTTTTAAGGTAACTGTTCTAGACAATCTTCAGTAAAAGACTCTCTGAAAGAGGATAAATTCTAATTTGCAGGCAATGCCAGACTGGAAAGTTTCACTGCTTGTAGCTTTTTATTATGGTAATGTTACTCCTTGTTGGAGCCAAGTGCCTCAGAATTTGTGGCACGATGGGCTGGTTTTGTGTCGAGCAAAACTGGATGTTCTCTGAGAGGTGCTGCCTCAGGTGAGGATTTTGTCATATATCCCTTCATGGAAAAGGTAGAATAATACAGGGTAATCCCTAATTAACACCCTTAATTCAGACTTACCTTTAGCCCCCAAAATCTCCATCCCTAGAGAAGATTTATGCTCACACACTATTAGGGTTTCTTTACAGGGCAGTGCTGGATTTCCTGGGGGCAAGAGGCAGAGAGTGAGGGTTGTAGTGGGGTAGTTGGTGTGTCTTGGTTAGTGGCTGGTAATTAAAAAATCTTTATTTGTGGTCGTGTTTTTCTGCAGGGGAAAATTGTGCTCTGCTGCACGTGTTCAGAAGGTGAAGGGACACGCCCTGCATTTGGGCACATCTGTGTTTGAGGTGGATTTCTGCTTCCACAAGGCTGCTTTTAGTAGTGACAAAGGTGTGCAGGGAATGCTGCCACACAGTAACATATTAAAGGAGTGGGTGCCTGTTATTAAGGGACTATTTTTGGATAATCCAGGCTCTCTAAGCAGGTTTTAAGCTGTGGCATTAGGTTCTGCATGAAGATAAAGTGGGTTTGGTTCTTCTAGTTGCTTCTAGGCTAACAAATCAGAAAGGGATGGTGTCATTAATAGTTATTTCTATGTGTCTTTAATTATATCAGCAAAAAAGACTCTCCCTATGTGCCCCACAACTAACAGAGCTACCCCACAGCCAGTTTTTCGGGGGATATGTAGTAGGAGCATAAGTTTAGGGAGCGCTTACAACAATAAACCTTCAGTGGAAGAAGCTGTACTTAAACTCTAGTTTAAATAATTCAGGCAGTGGGCACTTCCTGAGTTGTTCCATCAACAATCTTTGCTAATATTGTTAGAATTAGATTTGTCTTGATCTGATGGATGCAATCCTTGCTTCCCTTGCATCCCCCTCGGGCGAGGCCCGAGCTGTGGCAGGTGTGGGATGATCCCACCAAAGACCCACCAGCCTGACAAATATAAATGACTGGAGTGAGTTGGGAACTTGCATCTGTTGAGGTGCTGTGACTTCCCTGATGCAGTGAAATGAAATCTCTATCTGGTGGATGTGAATAGATGCCCAGAGGGGGAGGCACAATGTGAAAACTGACATTGTTTCCCCCGTCTTTTTCTTAGATAATTAATTTTTTGAAGCATTTCCTTCCCATTTATCATGGGCACGTCTCAGGAACACGCTCTGTGTGTGTCACTGTTTCATCAGGCACAAAGTGCCTGTATATATTTAGTAATGTGGGAATTGTGTGGAAGTGCAACTCTAGAAGGGATAATTTCGGCAAAGAAGCTGGAGATGGATCAGGATTTGACAGACGTGCTGTGAGAGTGAGGAGAGCTCAGTGAGATGCCACCAGCATGTGCCCACTGCCCTTCATTTCCCTGAGCCTTCAAATTCCCTTTTTGTCCTCCTCCTTCCACAGAAAGGAAGGCTAATATTTATCTTGGGACTTAGAACAACAGCTCCCACAACCAAAAAAACACTCCTGTCTTTTAAGTGCTGAAAAACTAAAAAAAACAAAACCTCAAAAAAGTATTGCTGGAAAGGTTTGCACTTTGGGGGCCACATTTTTTAGGCACCTTCTATTTTTGGAGGTTCAGCTTTGCAGGTCACTGACTCTGTCTGCTGAAGAGGGTCTGTGCCTCTCCCAGCACACAGCCCTGGATTCAGCAGAGTATTAAGAGCTGGATCTGGGTTAGAAATCTGAGGTTTTGCTGAATCTGGGCCACGACTGGTGTTCAGGAGGTGGGAGCTGCCCACGCCAGGGATGCTGCTCCTCTGGAATAGCACTGTTTAATTCCTGTCACAGCTCAAGCAATTTTCCTTGCTTTAGGAAGAAGAAAACCCTTGTTTGCCTGTTACATGACAAGAAACCTCATTGTTTTTCCCCCTGACTGAGGCTGAGCAGCTTCTTTAACCTTCATTTATGGAAGCTGGCTCCGTGCTCCAAATAAGTGCTTCAGTCTGAGTGACTTCCAGTTCCCAGAGGCTCCAGGTTATCCCTATTCCAGTTTTTGAATCAGATGGGGAATGACCTCACCTTGCAACCAGCAACAACAGGACTGGAGAATCCCAGTGTTTGGAATCCTCTCCATCCCCTTCCAAACATTGGTGTTTCTGGAGGCGAAACACCCACTGTTTCTGTCCTCAGTATCCAGACTCCAGTTTAGCTTATAAATTGCCTAGGAACATTGGGAGTGGGTTGTGTTTGGAGAGATGGGAATGGGTAACAGTGTTTTGGTGTCGCTCTTCAGACATCTTTGTAGTATTGCTACTTTTCTCTTAGTGATAGGACAAGGGGAAATGGCCTCAAGTTGCACGAGGAGAGGTTCAGGTTGGATATCAGGGAAAATTTCTTCACTGAAAGAGGGGTAAAGCACTGGAACTGGCTGCCCAGGGAGGTGTGGGGGGGTGACCATTCCTGGAAATGTTCAAAACTGAGCGATGTGGTGCTTTGTGATGTGGTTGGTGGGCACTGTGGTATCAGTCAAAGGTTGGACTTGATGATCCTGGAGGTCTTTTCCAACCTTAATGGTTCTACTAAGACTCATGAAGCACCTCCTGACCACATCTTTGATGGATATAGATCTTCTTGTATGTGTGCATGAGAAAAAGCATCTTCATCTTAGGAAGGAGGTTTTGTTGAACCCTATGAAACTTTCTTTGGCTTTTTTTCTACCTTTTTTTTTTTTCCTCATTTAGATGAGTGGAATTTGAGTTTATATTAAACCTTTGTGCTTGGGTTTTGCTGGATCAAGTATTTTTAGGCTTGACCTGCAAAGTGCATCCAGTGTAGGTGCTCCTGCCTGCATTTGCCCTTTTCCTTAAACACCCAAACAGTTTGTGGCACTCAGCGCTCTGGTCTGGGTGACAAGGTGGGGATCAGCCAAAGGTTGGACTCCACGATCTTGGAGGTCTTTTCCAGCCTCTGGTTTTGTGCTCTCAGCAGCTGAACAGCCCCATGTTCTCCGGAACCCAAAGCTCTGCTCTCCCTTCTAAGCCTGAAGATTATTTTTACGCTCCTATACTCCTGTTTAAAAAGCTTGGGAGTTCTTTGGAGGATTTTGGCCCCGTGAGTTAATGTCAGGGTTGAGGAAGGCTGTGAATTCCCCTCAGGTGTTGGCTCTTGCCCTCAGGTCACATCTGTGGCAGCCGCAGGGTCGGCACCACCTTCAATCTTACAACTGCACGTTAGTGCTGAGTGTTCTGTGCTCACCCTGAGCTCTTCCTTTGCTGAGGTGATTAAAAGATGCCTGTTGCTGTCTGGATGTGCAGTATGCTTCATTAGCAGTGATTTATTTGGGAGCTGAGTGGAATTGGCACTCTGCAGCACATTAACGTGGTGCAGCAGGAAGGGACATGATTCCTAAGGCTTGTTTCTCGTTGCTGTTCCTGCAAGACTTGGGGGTCTTAGGTGTGTTTTGCAAATTTTCCTTCAGTGTATTCACTAAACTGTGAGTTCACAGAATGCAGATTTATCTGCAAAGTATATTTCACATTCTGAACACATCCCTATACCTTAGCTTAGGATTTTAATTTCTACTTTGGGTTTGGATTTTTTTTTTTTTTTTCAGAATTACTAATCATCAAACACCCCAGTGAAATTACTGACAGAGCCATGCCCACTAACTGAGAGAAATTCACCACAAATATTTCTGCTATATGCATTTTTCTCCCTCCCACCCAACTGCAGTCAGAGCTCTGAGAGTCAAGTTTCTTCACCAGAATCCAATTAGGAACAAAGGTGCCTTTCAAAAGAACTTGCAATGGCTGCACTGCCGAAAGGGAAGTTAAAAAGGCATCTGCACATGTGTGTTGGCACTGGGTTTTCTAATGGGCTGCACTTCCAAACTGAAGCACAGCAATCTCAGTTTCATCTCGAAAAAATAGCTTGTGTAGTGCTGAAACTATCTGTGCTTCCCTTCTGGAAATAAAGTACTAAACTTTGCGAGTTTTCAGGCCTCATATTCTCCTTCAGAAGCAGCACAAACTCCCCTGGGATTTTATAGGCAGAAAACATTCACGGATGGGAAGGATCTTTTCAATTATCCATCTTTTGCTCATGCACAAATGTTGCCTTTCCTAAAGTCATTGCCATAAAAAGTCAATGTGTTTGAACAGTTTTTACAGCTCTGAACAAAGGCCCTGCTGACATGAATAGCAGTAGTGTTTACAGGAAAAACTTCCTGAGAATTGGACTCATTCACATGTGAAATAGGAACTATCCTGAGAAATGGAAATGCAGCCAGAGCTTGAAAAGGCACCTTATTTTAACCTTAGGAAAATATTTTTAATGGTGATCATCTAATTTACTTGTCACTGCTTTTTGTGCTAAGACAGGCATCATTTCCCTTTGGGAAAACTGTCTGTAACTGTGTTAGACCCCAGGTAGCTGGGATTTGTTCTTTGAAGCACGTGCTTGACCATCCAATGTCTGCTGGTTCTCTGGAGTAACTGTTAAATAAATAATGGGAAAGACTTTGAGCTTTTTCGCTGGACTTAAATGTGCTGAGTACTGAAAATGTGTATATATTTCTTGGCCAGAGAAGCTGCAGCTGCCCCTGGATCCCTGGAAGTGTCCAAGGCCAGGTTGGACGGGGCTTGGAGCAACCTGGGCTGGTGGAAGGTGTCCCTGCCCATGGCAGGGGGTGGCACTGGGTGGTTTTGAAGGTCTCTTCCAACCCAAACCAGTCTGGGATTCTGGTTCTAAGATTTTTATGCTTCATCTCCAAGTCTCTGGAAGAGCACCATCCTCAAAGCCCATGGAATAAATAGAGGGATTTTGCTTGACTTTGGTCAGATCTGGAGGTTTATATGTTTAGGGTTTTTAACCAAACACTTTCTTGCCCCTGGCTCTGCCTGCAGACGGAGAGCTGTGAGCTGCTGATCCCCAGGGGTGATTTTGGTGAGGCCTGTGGCACACTGGCAGCTCACAGACCGGGCTGAGGGTGCTTTCCGTGGGCTCCTGGCAGTAGGTTAAGTTGGTAAGTGCTCTACCTCTTGTGTTTTTAATTAGGTATCAAAGAGTCTGAGTGATTGCTCTGTTTCAGCAGCTCATTGCACAGAGTGAGGAGAATAATTGTAAAGTATCTCCTTGCAGGGTAATGAAGAGGAGCTTTAGAAGTGACACGATGGGTTTATTGATGGGGATTATTCGTGGGAAAATGAGAACAGGGAAGAATTTCAGCAGCTGCTGGTGAATACAAGATTTATCTCAAATTTCACTTCAACTGGTGTTAGAACCAAGAGCATCCTTTGGTAGAAATCTCTTGTGGAGGTGCTATTATATCCCACAGAATTTGATTGGACTCGATGATCTTAGAGGTCTTTTCCAACCTAAATGATTCTGTGAATTTGGTGCTTAGAGGAAAAATAGGATTTGTCCATTACCTGGGATAAAAAATACATTTCATGAGTTCACAGAGTGTAACTGCTTAACTATGCCCATCAGTAGAAAGGTCTGGGATGACATTTTCCTCCCAAAATTAACGATTAATACTCTAATCATTCCCTTAAGTTACTAGTTTTCATTGGTTGGTCCTTCCTGCTGACCCCCAGCAAGCCTCGTCAGTCTGTGTGAGAACAGATGAATGTGTGCAATTAATCTCTACCCCTTTCAAAGCTGCACCTTCAGATCAGGTTCTTCATCTTGTCAGTGCATTGAACCTGACTTTATTAGAGGAATCTTACCAGTTTTAACTCACAAAAGCAGGCAGAGCCCTCTCATGATACCCCTTCACATGGTATTAGTCGTGCAGTTTGTCTTGTAAGCACAAAGGCCCCTTAACTTCCAGCCTTCAGTGAGATGAATAAATTATAAGAATGTGTGTCTGACTTGATTTATTTATTTTTAATATTTAAATGCCTGCTCTGGAAAAGGTTCCTTTCATAAAAGAAGGCATTTTTTTTCCCCCTTGGGTTGCTTGGAGGGGGATGGTGGTACTTTGCAGGGAAGGTCTCAAATTGTCTGCTTACAAATTCTATTTAGAAGTTGTAATAGATTGTGAGGAAAAGACCAGTTTTTACCTGGAGATGTTTTTAGTTTGATTTTTAAAAAGAATTTTAGAGCAGTGAGAATGGAGGTCCAATGGGAAAAATATCCCCCTTCTCTGAGCAGTGTGGGAACATTTCCTACAAAGTGTTGCCTTGAAGAGACAGTGCCCTTCCCATGCAAGATGATGTTTGTAGAGAAAAATTAGAGTAATTCTCATAAAGTTAGAGAATTACTCTAATTTTTCTCTTAACTTGATCATCAGAGCTCACTAATTACACCAGATTACCCCAGAGAGGTAGGGAGTAAATCTGCTGATTGCAAAATTGAGAGGCATGAGAAATCTCACAACACCTGAGCAGAGGATGCAGGTATGGGTTCCAGTTCTTAACCCTCCCCTGGTACCCAGAGAACTTGGATGGTCAAAAATCACTCCTCAGATTGATTTTAAATTAAATATTGGAAAATGTTTCTTTGCTGATTTCACTTGCACCTTTCCTGGAAAGGAAAACCAAACTGGAAGCGAACCGAAGGAGCGGCAGTCCTAACCCTCCTGGGGATCTCTCTTCTCTCTTGCAGACTAAAGGTGGCCTAAAATTTCCAAGGAGCCCCATTCTCTGCTGGAATTCGTGGACTCGTCTCCCCTGAGCTGGGCGGCTGAAGATGAGGTTGCTCTGGGAGCTGCTGGTGCTGCAGTTGGTCATGGTGTGCCTTGCAGGTGAGGTGTTGTGGTTACACTTTGGGTTTAGGGTCACCAGTGCATTTCACGCTGGTGGGATGTGTGTGCCAGGGAGAAAATGGCAAAACACAAGGCCCTGTTTCACAGCCAGCCTTGGGGAATATGCTGAACGGATCAAGCTGATGCTCTTTCTCCTGGTGATCAGTGTCTCTCACCCCGAGTACAACATTTCAAAGGACTGCTCTGCCTCTTTCCACTTGAAAGTTGCTGTTGATGGAAGTTGTTTTCCCGTGTTCTGTGTTAAGTGTTTCAATGCTCAATTAAACCTTTGTGGAGTGTGGCTTTAAATGCCATTAAAACAGTGTTGTGTTGCAGCTCAGCCCTCGCTCCATTTAACAAATAATTAGAATAACATATTTCAGCAAGAGAAGCATCTTCTGGAACTGCCCTCGTTTAACCTTTTCAGCCCTGAAAGCGGCAATGTTCTGAGCATTCCCTGAGAAGGGAAGTTTCTGAGGAACGTGCCTTTTTCCTGGAGCTGGAACAGTTCTTGAAGAACATTTTGGATTTGAAGAGGGTTGACAAAGCTTGTTCTAAAGCCTTGTTGTTCTTGACATGGGCATGGAGTTGGCTGCAGGGAACTATCTGGACCATACCAGTCTGTCAGAAGCTGTTTTGAGTCTTTTCTCTCCTTGCTGTTCACTTATCCTCGATTATTTCCTCCTTAAACTGGCATTATTATTCTTTGTCATGTTTTTGTTCTGAGGGAAGGTTTAAAGTTTTAATTACTGTTTATATCACCTGGATTGTTCTAATTTATCTGCTGCTTGCTCAGAATGTTTTCCTGCTTTGTTTAGTGACTTCTGCTTTTTTCCCTTTTGTATGTGCTCACTGTCAGGGTACTTTTCCAGCATTTTAGGTAATAGCAAACTACTTAGAATAGTGTTTACTTTCTTCTGCTGAGCTCCACTGAACATAAAGCCACTTTTATTCCGGTACTTAGGGGTACCTATTTTAGAAATTTGGTTCCAAGTCTTTCTAAATGTGCTTTGACAGTTTCTGAGCTGGCAGAAAATTGGATGCAGAGAGATTCTGCAATGCAGAGCCCACACGTGTTTCAGGAATTGCAACCTTAGGGAAGCCAGGCTGTGGGAATACATCGACTGGGAGCCTTTATTTCAAGCAAATAAACAAAAGAGTGGAAAAACAAAAGTGTGAAAAAGACTTTTACTATAATTTCTAGACTTAAAATATTTGTTGCAAAATGGCCAGGGTCAGCAAAATAAAGTTGTAGGAGAATGGTTTTGGGGGGGTGGTGTTATCTTTTACATCTGTTATTGATAAAAATGCGTCTCATCAGCACTGGCTTTTCCCACACCATTCAGCAACAGCATTTTTTCTCCTCTTTGCAGTGCACTGAGTATATTTAGGCCTCAGATTCTCTGTCCTGCTGAGGGAGATTTAGAGATTTATGGGGAAAGGAGTGCCAGAAGTTTTGTGCGAGTTTTCTCTTTGGTGATGAGTGAGGAAGTTGTTTCCTTTTGCTTTTCCATTCGGGCAGAGTGCTGTTGGTAGGGGATGCTCTTGCTTTGCTTCCCAAGCTGTGTTTTGGGTGGTGCTGTGGTGTTACAAACACACACATCTGGCTGCTAAGTGGTCTGAAGTTAAGGAGGAAACTTAAACTTCCATGTTGATGAACCCTTGTGAACAAATATTAATAATTGAATTATACAAAGGGAAAGAAAAGGTAAAAATAGTGTGCAGAAAGTTGTCTAACAAATCTTTGTAGTGCTTAGTGGATCCTTAAAAGACTGGGAAGCTTAAGTATTGAGTTACCTGGGAAAAGAAGGCTCAGTCTGTAAATTGGATACCTTTCTTTGGTTCTGAGCAGTGTCAGACACACAGATATCACCCTGGTCTTTGTCTCTGCTGCAAAGAGCAGCACAGCCGGTGGAGGATGAGTTTTTTGGGGTGTTGCCCTGACAAAGCCCTGTGGAACTGAGCAGTCCCAGCATCCCTGTGCAACAGTGACCCCTCTGCCCCTTCAGGGACAACTGGTGGGCTCCAGCTGCCACCAGTCCCGTCACTGCTGGGGCTCTTTTTTGGTGTGTGTGCTTCCTAAACGAACATCTGTTCACTAGAAATTGCAGAAAACTTCCCAGCTCCGATCGTTGAAGCCGTTAAACAGCTGTCAAAGCCAAAGCACGTGTCCTTGAGGGTCCCAGTTACCCACCACTGCCAACACTCCCGGAGGGGAGGGACGTGCCGGAGCTGCTCCCAGTCCACAGGGGATATTGCTATTGATTTTATGTACGGGCTCTGCAGGTATCAGAGCTCTGCACAGCTGGATAAAACACTGGGATAGAACCCTAGACCAATGCCAGGGCGTATTTAAACCAACTCACTGAGGTGCAGAACGAATAATAATTTTGGGAGCTATCCTGGAATAGGCAGCAGCACCACTAAAGGTCTTTCTGAGCCACCACCCCCTTTCAATCCATCACTCGTGCTGGGACCATATTTGTCAGACTGTTTTTCCTTGTTGTTTTGAGGATGTACTGCTAAGAAACTACTGATGCTTTCTTTGGACTTGATATTTGATGTGTATCAATTATGGGGGTCTGATCACATTTTCAGAAGTTTTCAGGTGTCAGAATTAATGCTTTGGTGCCAGATTGCCCTGGTTAGTTCAGGCTCTCAGCTTCCTTAAATAGCTGCTGTGGTGCTGATAATTTCTACGTTTTGGAGATAGGAGGAGAGGTGGAACAGGCTGTGAAAAGTAACACAAAGCTCTTCAAGTCGTGACCTTGTCAAGAAATGCTCTCCCTTGGGCAGCCCCACATACTCCAAAAAGCATTTGTGTACAGCCTGGGAACAGGGATGGACACAAAAGCCATTGCACAGGAGGAGCCAGAGCAACTGCACTGGTGAAGATGGGACACAGTCTGTGTGCCTGGAACGTGCTGGACAAGTATGAAAGGAAATTTTCTGTATTTTCCTGACTTTTATGCCATCCTTTGCCTCATTAACTTCCTGGAGCAGGGAGTCTCAGTGCTGAAGTCATATTTGCATGTTAATGAGCTGCAGTCCCACAGACACATTAATGTCTGAGTGTGCATATGCATATTTTAGAGGGGAATTTAACCCGTGAAGATCCCCTCACGTTTGGACAGGGGTGTGGTTTAAGCTGGGCTTAAACCACAACTAAGCACCAGGAGGCTGCTCACTCACCTCACCCCCACCCCTCTGCAGGGGGGAGGAGAATCAAATATAAAACTTGTAGGTTGAGAGAAGAGCAGTTTAATAATTGAAATAAAGTAAAATAGAATAATAAGAGTGAATTATAATAATGATAATGAAAAATACAAGTTATGTGCAGTAGAATTGCTCATCACCTGCTGAACGATGCCAGACCTTGTTCCCCAACCCCTATCTGCCCCTTCCAGGTGATTCTCTCAGTTTATATGTTGAGCATGGCTGAAATACCCCTTTGGCCAGTTTGGGTCACCTGTCCTGGCTCTTCTCCCTCTCGTCTTTTTTTTTGGGGCTCCTCCTCCCTGGCAGAGCCTGAGACCCAAAAAAAAAGTCCTTGACTGTGGATAAACACCACTTGGCAACAAGCAAAGCATCAGTGTGTTCTCAACATTATTCTCTTCCTGAATGCAAAGCACAGCACTGCACCAGCCACTGAGGAGCAATTAACTCTATCCCAGCCAAACCCAGGGCAGACAGAAGACAAAAAAAGAACCTTTTGTAGCTTTTTAGAAGTGTTATGCTCTGCTGTGGGTGTGATTGGGGTCTGCCTTGCTCTCCTGCCCTCCCTGATCTCCGTCTCAGGGAGCTTTTCCTTGCATGTTTTGGTTTCTGCCTTCTGCTTGTTCTTGCTGTTTAAGAAGGAAGATCTGTGCTCACAACACGTAAACCAGCCAGCAAGACAGCCCTTCTTTTCTTCTTAGTAAGCACCATGCAAACACAATGTCTTCAGTATATGAATTTGTAGCTCTGTAATAATGCTGCTCTTTCTACAAGTTTTGTCCAAGTGCTGTTGCAGCTGTATCTGTTGGTGACTGAAGTAGCTCCGGAGAACACAAGCCGAAATACAGACTCTAGCATTTGTTTTACACTGATTTCAATGAATGAAGAAGCACTGTTCTTTCTCTCTGCTAAATTGGCTTTATAGTGAACCCCTCAGTTATGTAAATCTCTGTTTTGCAACAGGTTACACGGGCTACATGAAGATTACTGGGATTTTTTTAGTGGAATGTGAAAGGTGGTCCTGAAAGTTAGAAATCCCTGTGTTGCATCCCCAGAGTGGTTTGTAGATGACTCTGCCATTTCAGAGCCGAAAAACTGGAGTTTCACAGTGGTCCAGGTATCCAGAATTAGATATTTGCCCTATTACCTCTCACAGCTTGAAAAGTAAGAGGAATCAATGTGGAGGATCCCACAGGTGCAAAGATTATTCCTCATTTCAGCCGTAAGAACAGGGGTTAAGTGGGTTTTATTAGTGGGCTTTTGGCCAGCTGACAGTACAGAGGAGCCTGTCACTGGTGTCGTGACATTCCAGCAACACCCACCCTTAATTCCTCAAATCCAGGGGCAGCAGCATATTTTTCAACATCAAATTTATCGTATTTTTGAATAAGGTGGAATAAAAGCATCGCTTCACTTCTTATCTCCTGAAAAATGCCTTTTTTAAATGTGGGAAGATGCACATGATGGCAGAAGTCAGAAAACAAAGAGATATATTTCTGTAGAGCTTATATTCAATGCAAGCTTATTGGTTTGGGTTTTTTTTTGTAGTTGTGGGGTTTTTTTTTCAAAACTGTTTTTTACATGAAAATATTCATAGAAATGCCTGTCCAGGCATTCTTTCTCCTTTTGTCACATGCTGATACAGCATAACCAATACCTCAGCAGTGGTTCAGAGCGGAGTATTTAGAGCATGGCTATGTAATTCATGGGAGAAAAGACCAATATATAGTCAAATATTTTCCATTGTGAGGCCAAAAAAAAAATCACCATAATTTCTATCAATACATTCCAATGAAATCAGGCATTCAACTCTGTTAAAAATTAAAACTCCAGTTCATAGAAAGAGGAGTATTCACGGGCCTGTTTGAATTCTTGCTTCTATCCAAGCAGCTGTAGGTTACATAGAAAAGAAATTCAGCTAATTTCATGTCTGAATATAAATAATTAAAGCCAGAAGAACTGTTGTACGTATTAAATGATGGTCTTCTATAAATGGTGCCGCAGTTCAATTTGTTCAGCATTTTTTTCCTGGTACCGTGTAGTTCCCGTGGCTGGTGCTTTGATGTTACTGGGCAGCTGCAAAATGATTAATCTGTTGCAGCCCCATAATTAATTAATGTATATTTTGGTCAGTTCTGCAGCACTTTGCATTTCTGGCCCCGACTGCCTAATTAATGTTTGCACGGGACTTGGAGCAGACGGAGCAGGGAATGACTCCTGTTAATGCAGTCGCTCCTCAAACACGACCCAGGCCTTGGTGTGGTGCTGGAGAAGGGTTTGCTGATCAGATCTTGCCTTTAATACTTTGGTTGGGTTTTTTTCTGATTGTTCCAGAGGGGGTTTTTGTTCATTTTCAAACGCTTTGGGAAGAGATGTGGCCCCCCAACCCTCTGCTCCTCATCCCATCAGCACCATCTTGTAGGGAGGTGACATTGGCCATGGGTGAGCAGGTCGTGTACCCATTTCTCCCTTCATGGGGATAATCAGGATGTCAGATGTGGCAGGACAGGGCACATCCTATTGCCAAGAAGCTGGCTCCATCCTCCTGGCACTGCTCTTCAGCTCCTTATAAATACTGACAAGAGCCCTCTCAGTCGTTTCTTCTCCAAGGCTCTCAGGCTCATGGTGGGTTCTTGGGGCTGTCCTGTGCAGGGCCAGGAGCAGGACTTAATAATCCTTGTGGGCCCATTCCAGCTCAGGATATTCTGTGGTTCTAGGCCCAACTCCCTCAATCTTTTCTCGTAAGGGAGATGCTCCAGTCCCCTCATCATCACCTTTGTGCTCCACTGGGCTCCCTCCAGGAGCTCCATGTCTCTCTTGTGCTGAGGAGCCCAGAACTGGACACAGAACTCCTGGTGAACCTTCACCAGGGCTGAGGAGAGGGGCAGGATCACCTCCTGTGACCTGCTGGCAATGCTGTCCCTCATGTGTCCCAGGATACCACTGACCTTCTTGGCCACAGGGCACACATGGACAGCTTTTACGTGTCCTTGAGCTTGAGTTATGGTTAGTGTGAGAAAATGACCCCATGTGCAGAGGTTTCAGGCTTGAGTTAAACATCCTGGTCTGCAGAGGCCTCAGGGGTGCAGTTTGTGGAAGGACCATTCTGCCCAGGGCCAGCTTAAAATGCCATTTTCATTGTAACAGCTTCATGTCAGAGTTCTCCTGAGGATCCCTACAAACTGCTCCTGTCCCCCCAGCAGTGGGTGCTGAGGTTGTGGGTGACACCCCCACCACGCTCCACTGGCTGGGAGTTCCAGGTTTCCCACTGAAAACGGGGTGTGTGACACCGTGTGACCTCACTGCCCAGACAAACACACGGCTGCAGGCTGTTGGTCTTCCCTCAGGAAAGGTTTTAAAAGCTGCCTAAAAGGGTTCAGTGAATTAGCAATAGAAGGTGCTGCTAAACAGATACTCCAGCTGAGAGCTTTGGATGGGCGTTTCCCGGAATAAAAGGCATTTTCTGGAGTACAAGGCTGCTCTCAGTCGCAGCTGGGGCAGAGGACAGTGGAAGGTGGGGTAGGGGCAGGTCGTGGAGGTGAAAACACAGGTCATTGTGTGGAAAAACACAGGAAAATTGTGTGGATTTTCAAATTTCTTGGGTTTATTCATTTGCTGGGGTTGTCTGGATTCTGGTACGACATTAAATAATGGTAACCATTGGTTGAATTCAACCTGTATCCCAAGAAACAGTACTACCAGTTGAAAAGTAGTGATAATAATTAATAGTGATAATAACTAATAATAATGCGGATTTATATATCAAGGCATAGAGGTTTGAAGGCAGAGGACTTGTAATTCTAGTGTGAGGCAGCTGATGCTGGAGATTAAAAGGGAATGGTTTAAATTAGGGAGAGAAAAAAAAGTGAGGAAGGGGGAAACTCGGAAGGGAAGAATTGTTGGAGCTAAGAGGGCACTGGGATAAGAAAGATTAAACCTGAAGTGGACAAAAACTCACTTAAACTGAAACCTAGAAGAAGACTTCTAGGTGCCAAGGTGGGATTCCACAGTATCACTCAGCTTTACGTGGGTGTAAAGGAGAGCTGGGAAAATGTAATTTATGCTTATTTAGGGGTTATGTGGCAAGTTTTCCTGTGACTGCAGAGGGTTTGACTCAGCCTCACAAGAGGTCTGTGCCCATATTATGTTCCTGATCTGCCAGCAGTGAAGCCCTTCCTAGATGTGACCTGACTGATTTTGGCCATAATTTCCCAAATTATAAAGTTAGAGACCATATCAATGCCATTTTCTCATTTCTCTTTTCTATGCAGATGATTAGGTATATTATGTTTTTCTCATAAGTCCATCTGGGCAAGTTTAATTCCATCTTTCTCAGAAGTTATGGAGGTGAGATAGTGCACTTTAAATAAAACAGAGACTATCCAGACATTTTTATAAGCAGATGTTCCGAGTATCTGGCTGTGTATTGATCCCCTGTGTGTTTTATACGATGCCTCTTTTCAATTTAGCTCCTTTGCATTTGAATTAATGTGTAGGTATTGGAATTAAATCTCATTTTGGGAGTCACAGAAATACCTACTTTTCCATACGTCTATCAAATTAGGGAGGATATGGACCCAAACCACTTATTTATTGCCAATAAAAATGGACTTTGATGGCAAAATTTGAGGTGATCAGTCTGTTGCTTTAGAGGCAAAATACTTCATGATGCTTAGAAAATCTAAATATTGTTGGGAAGGGACTGAATTTTGTAATAACTGTATGGTCTTTGAGGAGAACAAGAGGTAAGAGATGTGGTGCAAAGTGAAATCTGCTGGACCAGGCACCGGGGCTTGGAGCTTGTGTTTGCTGCTGGTTGTCTTCAGTTGCTGGGGGAAGTCTGGCTTAACTAGTCCAAAACCTGCCTCTGGGTAAGGATTTAAACCCCTGCTACTTCCCTGCCTAGGCAAAAAATTTCTGTCCCTCTTCTCCCCACTTTTGTGGGGCTTTTATCATTTACAGCAGCACAGGAATGGGGGAACAAGTTTCCACTCAGACTTTTGGGGTTAAATCTCTTGGGTTTGCCTCCTGCCCCTCCCCTCGTGCAGTGGAGCATTAAGTGGCTGAAAATGATGTTGGCAGAGATCATTATTACTTGGATAAAGGTCTTCCAGCTAAGCAGCAATTGAGGGAGATCATCCAGACGGAATAAAAGGGGAAAGGGTCAATTCAGCCTCGATAATTATAGTACTATAAATTTGGGCAATAACAGAATTAGGCTTTACTGACATATAAATGAGTACATGGGCTGGCAGAGCGGCGCTGGCTGATGTTTTCCACACAGAACATGTGACTTTTCCCTACCTCTGCATGTTTTTGTAGGGTCTCTCCTACAAAATCCACGCTCCCTCCTGCAGCCAGGCACTGGTTGTCACAAGTGCTCCAGGCCTTACAGGATTTGGGCCATTAAATAGAACAGATGCTGGTGTATTTTTGCAAGTTTGGGCTCAAAGTCAGTCTGTGGCAAATAAGTGGCTGCTCCAATAAATACTCTTTTAATGAATAGAGCACAGAATGCTGTGGTGCAGCTCGTTCATCTGAGCATTGTTTAATGCTGCTTTATTGAAGCATTTGTCAAATGCTGTCACAGGCTGTGCTCTGAAATTAAGGATATGCTCATGACAGCCCTGCACTGACTCGTTATTGCAAGTTTTAGAAAAGATTTCCTGTGTATTACGATGAAAAAAAGCAAAACTTGCACATTATCCCTTCAGTGCTTGTTTGTTTTTCCTTCTGTATCTGGATTTTTTTTTCTGCAATAAGATATAGGTATTTAACTTCATAAATCAGGCTAAGACACAATTGTTAAATGGTCTCTATCATATAAATTAGGCTGTGAAGCAAGGCAAGCATTACAACCATTTATAATGGAGTACTGGAGAAGTTGCTAATCAATGAGACAGGCTACTAATTAGCCAGGCAGCAGTCAGCATCTTCAGCTGAAGCTGGTGACTTTAAACTTCATTAAACTTTCCAGGTGTGGGGGAAAGTATGAAAAATAGAGCTATTTTAATATGTTGATGTGTCTTAATTCCACTTTTCTGAGTTTAAATGCCTGAAGATTGCATCTGTTTTAAGGGATATTGTCATTTATAAAACATCCCGTCTCTGTGTTTCACAGCTGAAAAGAAAATAAGCAGCTTGTGTGGGAAAGCTTTGTTTGAGTTTGTCCAGTGCTTGTTGAGTAGAGCATCAATTTACGTCTGAAATTGCTGCTATCCCATCTTTTAATTCGTACCTTCTAAGCCTTCATAGTTTCAAGATGCATCCCTGACGAAGTTTTGAGTGTTATCCTTGGTTTTACCTGTTTAACAGGGATAATGTAACGGTTGTTCAGTGAGACTTGGAAGCATAAATGATCTCTGCCTGTGTCAGCAGATGACAGGAGATGCTCGCTGAGAGCCAGATCAAGCTTTATTCCTGTAGCATTCACTCTCCTTCTGGTTTTATATGGTCCACATGAAATGGCATTTTCTGAGGGTTCACACTGTGTGGGCTTTGCTAGAAGGCACCTGAGGAGGGACTTGAAAGAAGGCAGGTTTCTGGTTGGGCTTTGTGGGATATGAAGGCATGGAGCAATGCAGAAGATAAAAAGGGGCTGGAAGCAGCTGGATGCACAGGTGGAATGAAGATGAGAAGTATGCACTTCCTCAGCAACGGAAGAACTGTTTTATATATGGATTATATGCGATAAAAGTGACAGCGTTGTTGTAGTTTTGAGTTTTGCTGCTGAAGTCCTGGTTGTGGTGATTTGGCACTAACTGGACGTGTGATTTTCTTTCGCCTCTCCCAGTTGTCATGATTTTGTGATCCCTTTGGATGCAGATCCAGTGCCTGTGGTGTGTCAGTGGTTCCAACCTGCTTTTTGGTGGATGCACAAGTGCCCTGTGGCCAAACCCATGAAAAGGCAGTACAGGCCACTCTGAAATTATAAACATTATTGAAAGGGGTGATACTCACTGACAATTAAAGTTCAAAAAGCAGGAAGAAAGGCTTAAAGAGAAACAAGCTTTGGTCTTGTGGTTTTCTTCCCCAGGGAGAGAAGCATCTTTGAAAGAGGCAGAGATGTGGGAGCACAGCTCAGGCAGAGGAGTGTTACATCTGCCAGTATAGAAATGGTGACTAACACGGCAGGGCTGAAAGAATAATTGAAACAGACTCCCAAAAATATCTCTTATGGACCTCAAAAAGGGCAGAGTTGGAGCAGGAAAGGCTTGATAGGGACAACCTGAGGGGTCCAGCTGTAACCAGGACACTGGGTGAGAGCGAGCTGGGAGATGCTTTTGCCACCGTGTGTGTGTGTTTGCATGTGTTTGGTTTCTTCAGGCCCTGTGGGTTGGGAACATTGAAGCACTTGAGGAGAGAAAACAAGTGTGAAAGGCAGCTCAGCACATAATCAAACTGTTACTGAAATACGTGTTCCTCCCCTGGAATAAAAGCGCTCTCGTAGCAATATCAAGATGATGCCTCTTGTGAGTCAGGAAGCCCAGCTGGGATTCTCGAGTCAAGTGGCCAAGAACAGTTACCAGCAATGGCTGCATCTCATTTTACAAACTGGAAGAACTGTGCTGATTCTTGGGTTTTCATGTACTGGATTCCCCACCCTCTCTCCAGAGAGGGGGGACAGGCACTGGGAACTTATTGACCTCACTAGTGGGAGCTACTCATTTCAAAATATGATAATGAACTTCCAGCATCTGCAAGGCGTTTCCTTTTCTTACTTACAGGCTCTAAATAACATGGTACACACTATGAAACCTGTGTCCTCTTTTTCCTTAGAGAAAAGCAGAGGTTCCCTGTGTATTTTCTCACTTGTAATATCCTCATGATAACACTCTTCAAACAACTATTTGGTAAATAATCTGCACAGAATTCCTCCAAATTTATTATTACTGACTTTGCTTCGTTCAGTTTAACAGTCGCATTTCTTGATCTCTCCTGCATTCCTACACAAACTTGCATGCTTGCTTTTTTCCTTGGATTTTGTTGTTGTGTGAGGATAGAATATGGAAGATTCCCTAAAGAAAGGCAGTGGAGAGACATGCCATCAGTTAGTGGGAGAAGGGAGACACTACTGCTTTCCCATGTAAATTATGTGAGTCCTGGAAGGAAGCCAGGCATTCATTTTGTTAAAATGGGGTTTGATAATTGAAACTAATTTAACATCGACCCCATTAAGTTGCATTTTATTGCTCATTTAATATGCCTGTCTCACAAGCTCCCAGGACTAGGAAGCGGCTTTGGAATGTGAGTTTCTAATCCATCAAAGCTCCAGCCACGCAGGTGAACGTGGAGTTTGCCCTGTAGGATCAGCAGCAGTGTGTGCAGCAGGGGTTGTGCCTGTGGTCAGGGAGGTGCCTTCCTGCAGAGCTGTGGATCAGGGGGGCTTGGGATCAGCACTGATGTGAGTGGGCTGAGCTGAACAGCTTGAGTTTGGGCAGGTTTGCTGTGGGAAGATGCTTTGTCTGGAAAGCAGCCTCCTGGATGGTCCAGCATCACTTCTGCAGCCCGTCAGAGCTTTCCTCGTTGCTCTCTGCAGGGTCCTGCCTCCCCTGTACTGCCTGGGAAAGAACAGGTTTGTCAGACATGAAAACCAGCCTCAGTCCTCCAATAGTGCAACTCAAAATCATGGAATCATTTGGGTTGGAAGGGGCCTTAAAGCTCATCTTGTTCCACCCCACTGCCATGGGCAGGGACAGCTTCCATTAGCCCAGGTTGCTCCAAACCCCATCCAACCTGGCCTTGAACTCTTCCAGGGGTAGAGCAGCCACAACTTCTCTGGGCAACCTATTTTTGAACATATATAGTGACTTCTGTCAAAAATGCCCATTGAAATCAGCTAAGAAACTCCCTCCATGTGTTTTAATTACACAGGATCTCCATGGTCTGCTGTCCTGCTTCTGGTTTCCTCTGTCTTACTGGTCCTGTCACGATTCCTGTATTTCACTACTGCATCTTTTCTGCAGCTTATGAATCGTTAAATAACCTCATAATCGGTTATCACCCCTTCAAGTGCTAATTGCAGTGAGGCTCTAGGTGATGGTTACACAAACACGGTTGTGTTTATCAAAACATCGCTGAGCAAAAAGGATTTCCGAGGACGGGAAAACACAGACGTGCAAACAGCCGTGATGGATGTTTGTTTACAAACACGTTCTCCTCTGCAACTGGGGCTGCAGCAGCAGCGGGGGAGTGATGAATTGCTGGAGCCTTCCCTTGGGAAATGGCAGCAGGAGAGAAGCAGCAAGAGTGTGCCTGGGTTACATCAGGGGCCCCGAGGACAGGGAGGCACAGGCACCGAGCTGGGCATCAGCATCCAAGTGGGAATGCTGCAATTCCAAGCAAAGGTGCTGGAAACGGAAGTGGAGTTAAAAGGTGCAGCTTATCCCACTACACATGTAGTGCAAGCTGGGTGAGGCTGTGTAGAACTGTTTAAAATTTTGAAACAAAGTGTCTGAAAAGCACTAGAAGAGTCCAGGAGGAGTCGGACTTCCATGGTCTTTGTGGGCCCCTCCCAGCTCAGGATATTCTGTGATTCTGGGATGGTTTAGCTGCTGCTTCATGATCCAGACCATCTTTAAAGCACCTGGGTTACATCTCCTTGTTAAATGTACCTGTGTGCAAAAGAACAGAATAGAAAATGAGCATTCTCTCACGGTTCTCCCTCCTCATGAAATAGCATTTGACAGGTATTGCTCAACATTAAAATTACAAATTAAAATTTAAAATTATGCTTCAGGGTGCAGGAAAGGGGGATACTCTGGTGTTACACTGATGAAGGGTTTGGGGCTCATCTGTAAAATCAAAATGCTTTGTTGGCAAGAGTTGACACAGGGAGTTGGGTGATCTTGGAGCTGAATTGCTGGGTCTTCTCGCCATCCAGTGAGAGGTTGGACAGCTAGGAATAGTCAGGAACTGCCTAACCAAGCTGAGTAAGAAGAGCACGGATTACCTGGGCTTTGGGGAAGTCTTCTCCTTAGTTCTTGAGTGCTGGTAGTTATTCCTGGGATAAGGATGTTCTACGGATGTCACTGCAGGCATTAATGCTGTGGTTGCCGTTTCTCCTTAATTTCTTCGAGTGGTGTTCAGTCAAGCTTTTAAAATTGTATTGGAAGTCACGATTTCAGTTCGTTCCTGCACAGAAACTCAGGTGTGGTTGTGCTGTGTCTGAAACCTGCTGGCTGGGTAGAAAATGTGCTTGTGGGGTTGGTTTCTCTGGGTGGTACGAGCAGAATGTGCCTGTCAGTGTTTTGCAGGATTGATTTGTGAAAGGTTGTTATCCTGTTAGGTCTTACACGTTGGAGTCAGCACTGGCATTCACAGCTCTTACAAGGTGTTGTGTTTAAAACACTTTTTTTATTGTAACTTTCTTTAATGTGACATCCAATTACTGGTAAAACTTAACCAGCCCTTCTTGTTTTTCAGTGTAGACGTTCTCTGGCATTTCACTGCTTTCTTCTGAAAGTATTTAGGAGATGAATGAAAATACAGCAGTTAGCAAGGATTTTGGCATTTAAGAGATGTCATAACATAGCTTTGGGGAAAAAAAAAAACACCACCACATTTTAAAGTGTGTCAGCTGATAAAATGTGTCAGTCCAAATCAGCGAGATGACAAGAGCAAATATATTCATGTGCTTAATAATTAAGAGTTTCTGGAAAAAATAGTATCCTGAAGGAAAGCTGAGTCAAAAAGGCTGAAGTTTTGCATTAAGGTTTATTTGTCTGGTTTCATTCTCTTTGGTTTTTTTGGGAAGGAAATTGCATTATGGCACCTGGAAGTGGTGCAGTGAGCAGAGGGGCTCTGGGTGTCAGGGTGTGGTGGCTGTGGGGCAGCTTCGTGTTTCTTTTTCTCTGGATCTCATTTTTAGTGCTGTTTACTCCAGATTGTTCAAGATGCCCAATTGTGAATCACGGACCCAGAGTTATGTGCCAAAATTCAGTGTACAGTCGGGGAAAAGGGGTGATTGGGATCCTTTATCAGGGATGACACATGGGCACTAATTATGGTCTCAGCTATTCTGTATCTTAATCAATTCCAGTGATCTCATTTATAATTTTCCCTCTTCCTGACAAGTAGCTATTCAAAGAAATAAATTGGCTATCTGTGTAATTTGCTTCTTGGACACAAAAGGCTCCCGAATTAACAGGCTTTTTTTTCCCCCTGGAGAAATATTCCTCACTGCAGTGTGAGGTTCTGCTAATTATCCCTTTGTCCCCTTTTGTTTTCTAAAGGTGGCAGAGAAAGCTGAAGGGGCTCCATGTGAGCAGCAGCAGGTGCCCAGTGACCACTGGTGGCACAGCTGGTGCCACCCCAGCCTGCAGAGCCAGTGCTCCTGGTTTGCTGTGGCCAGGCATGAACATAAGTCTGGACCAGCTCAAAAAAGTGAGGGTTTGAGACCAGAATCACCCATTATTTCCCATTTTGTCGGGGGCAGGGGGGGAGAACTTGAAAACTAAAAATGGAATATTGTAAATCGGGGGACTCAGCAGGGTGCCCATTACAAAGGGATTCTTGATAAGATCTTCAAAATACCTTGTTTTATTAGTGCTGACAATGAACACCTTTAAGATCCAGCCTTTCCCCTTTGTTGTGCTACAGGTGGTTTTTAAAACAGTTTACAAAGAGTCTTTTTTTTTTCTTTTTCATGCTGTTAAAGCAAATTGGTATGTAATTAGATTTATATAGTGAATAATCTTATTTGCATATCCAATTAATTCTTCCTGTTTTAATTTGCTAGGGTTGGATTCACATTGGTAGTATAAAAATAACACTTAAATTATCGAGCATTCAAATTTTCTTTTGCAATAATTTGTTGAAGGTCTTCCATTAAAGTTTGGTCCTGAGCATCCTCTTCCTTTTAAAGGGTGTTAAATAACATGGAAGAAGGCAATCAAAATGAAACAAAAAACAACCTGACTTGTGTCATAAAAACAATAAGGGTATATTTAAACTGGTCAAAGCAAATGGTGTGTGAATTTAGACTTTTCAAGCATCTTATTATCATAGAATTACAGAGTGGTTTGGAAGGGACCTGAAAAATCATCCAGTGCCACCCCCTGCCACGGGCAGGGACACCTTCCACTAGCCCAGGTTGCTCCAAGCCCCGTCCAGCCTGGCCTTGGACACTTCCAGGGATCCAGTGTCAGCCACAGGTTCTCTGGGCAACCTGTGCCAGGGCCTCCCCACCCTCACAGCCAAGAATTCCTTCCCAGTATCCCATCTATCCCTGCCCTCTGGCAGTGGGAAGCCATTCCCTGTGTCCTGTCCTTCCATCCTTGTCCCCAGTCCCCCTCCAGCTCTCCTGGAGCCCCTTTAGGCCCTGCAAGGGGCTCTCAGGTCTCCCTGGAGCCTTCTCTTCTCCAGGGGAACATTCCCAGCTCTCCCAGCCTGGCTCCAGAGTAGAGGGGCTCCAGCCCCTGGAGCAGCTCCAGGGCCTCCTCTGGACTCGCTCCAGCAGCTCCATGTCTTTCCTGTGCTGAGGATTCCAGGAGTCCCTCTTTGGGCCTGTAGGTGTCCAAAGGCTCTGTGTGATTTTTATTGCAGAATATTGGTGGACTTTTTGGGCATTAGGGGGACTTCTGTTCTCCCCTGATTTTAATCATTACTTGTGGAGACTTCACTTGAAGTAGGAGCACTTTCTCTACATCTCTTCGTCATTTCATCTCTTTATCATTTCGACTGTCTGGAGTTCTCACATCTGTATTCAGAAATGCTGAATACAAGCCAAAAAGTAGAAGAGGGACCTGACTTCAGAAGTGTTAACATGCTCTAAATTCCACACATTTCAACACAACAGGGAGGTGTTTAGCACTGGTGAAAACAACTCCACTTTGTTGGGTACTGAAGTGTGTAATTTTTGCAGTTCCTGGTGACATCTACAGCTTTCTTGGCCAGACAGAGGGTTGCCTTTGCAGACACAGTCCTGGAAAAGTTTCACTTTTGCCCTGAGTTAGGAAATAGCTTGGCACAGGCAGTGTTTCCAAAATCTCCATGAAAAGCCTCGTCATCCCTGCCAGGCTGAAGGACTTTCCATGGGTGGCTCCACTACTCCTGCATGTTCCCAGACCTGAGGTTCTACTTCCAGAGCTGCTGGAGCTGCCTGGAGAGCTCTTGGAGTCTGATAGTACTCAGGACATATCTCCAGGGCTGAAAAGTCAGCAAGGCAAGTAAATCTTTATTTCAATGTGCTGAAGCCAGTTTGTTCCCAGAATGTGTGAGGCATCCAGGTGCTAGTCCTGCTTCCCAGTTACCCCTGCACAGCTTGCTTGGAGTTTGGGAGCAGAGATCTGTTCACCATGGAGGAAAAACCAAAGGGATTGATGAGTCATTAGAAAAAGATCGAACAGGCTCATTGTAACCTGAAAATTGAAGATATCTCAGTGTAGTGAGAGTGCAGGCGTGTATTTTTATTTTTAAGATGTTTCTGGTGTGCTCCCGAGATCCTTTCTAGTAGCTACAGGAAGATGTTGTCCGTCTGTCTAATGCATCAATACAATAAACTCCCTGGTTGTAACCTTTTCTGGTGGCAAGCTCACTGCTTACCTCTGAGTGCCCTCCATCCTGGTTGCAGTGAGATTGAAGGCTGAGGGATCTGCTGATCTCCTAAAATTTGATTTCAGTTTCATTCCCAACTGCTTCAACCCATGCTTGCCAAAAATGTCTCTCTGCTTTTATTTGAGAGCAATATTTTGAGCAGCTTGTTCTGCAAAATGTTAATTGTTTCCAAAAAACACATTGGTTTATTCTCTCTTTGCAGGGCTTGGGATTGTGGCTTTTTATTGCTACTATTGGATGGTTAATGGAAGGAAAATTTGATTATGAGGGGGGGAAAAAAAGGCATTAGAAGGGTTGACACACAAAGCCTAAAAATCCTGATGGTAGATAAAAATTAGTAGATAAATGGGCTTCATGTCCTATATGCATTGGAATCAGAAAACCCACCCTGTGATTCCAGTGGATGGATTGTACTGGGACTGAATGGTTGTTTTAAGAGCCTTTAGCAGAAATTATGTCAGTGGAAGGGACTGAAAATTGGTGCACTTAGGTCAAAGTGAGCAGGGGCGTTGTGGAGTAAGGGGTTAAGAATTGAAAATAAAACCAACAGTGTCTTTAAATGATTTAATAAATGAGGAAAATAATTCCATAATTGTGTTGCAATGATTTGAAATATGTCCTAGGGAAAATTGCTTTGAATCCTAATTAGCCACTATTGCTTATTAGCTAAATCCAGTGCCAGGGAAAAAATAAATAGGTACAAGCACTTGGCTATTGCCTGTGTCTCCGAAAACCTCATCTCTTGTCCCAGTTTTGGGCTGTTTTTACCTAAAAGGTGAAGTAACTACTGCAGATCCGAGGCAATCATCCTGCAGGTCACGGGAAACACCTTGTTGTGTTGCTGCCAGACAGGATGAAATACAAATGAGGTGACAATTGGTGGCAAAACAATTTCTTTGGTCTGGTTTTATCTCAACTCCATCCTTCTACTGCCTCATAAAAATAAGCTGTAATGGGGTGTGAGCCCCGAGTAGGTTTGGCTGGAGCTGTAAGCTGTGAAGAGGTGCACAGATAATATATTCCCATTCCTGTTCCTTCTGATCCATCCCTCTGCCTACTTTATAAACTGTTCTCAAGCCAGCTACAAACAGCTTTTAGTTTCTCAGGGCAGGAAAAGACACTCCACAGCCCTGCGTGGCAGCAAACTAAGTGAAAATGACCTCCAGCTCTGAGGCACTTATTGAAAACCTATTTTAAATTGAATACACAAGCCAAGATAATACAGGCTGTTTGATAAGAAACATTAGAGAAATCCATAACACGAGGCTTTTTATTATAGGTTTATTACATCAATCTCTCCAGTGGGTAATGGAACTTGTAAATATACTCTTATGTAGGAGTCTCCTTGCGGGCTTTTTATTCATGCTGAAGTAAGCACAGCAAACTTATTTGCTGTCAGGGTACATTGAATTTAAGATTAGTATTTATTTTGGTTCTAAAGAGGTTTTGCTTTTGTGAATTGGAAGTTGGCAGAACCGCTGTAGGAGAGGTGGGAGCTGCAGGGGGGGTGGGGGGTAAATGAGTTTTCCAGGCACACCGCTGGTCCCGGGGCGGGATACGGGACGTGGACCCCGAGGGCGAGGTGGGTTGTGTCCTCCACTGCTCGCCTCGGTGGTCACTGCTCCTCTGGCAGGGAAAAGTTGCTTTGTTTAAGAAGGAGCTTGCTGCTTTTTCCCTGAATAAACCCAGCAGGATGAAAAACCAGCCGTGGGATTAGAACAGTATTTAAGGGACATATTTGCTGCATTACCGGGCAGGACAAACACGGTCACAGTGTACGTCGTACTGTAAACATTTGTTCTTGAGTGTTAAAATGCTCTTAATGCTTTTCCAGAGGTAAACAAAGCAATGCTGCTCAGCAGTAACCCAGTTTGCTTTTGCTTACTTGGGAGAAGCCAAGGGTAGGTTTGCATGGAATAAAGAGTTAAGGAGAAGTCTGCAGAGAAGTTCAAAGGACAGAGAAGTTAAAACTGTAGCACTACTAACAAAAATAACCCCCCAAACAACAGCTTACAAGCTTCTAAGTATATTTGCTGGAGGATATACTAATTAATTGGTAGTTGACTTAATATAGGGAAAATAATCCTCAATTAGAGGTTGTTAATTGGGAGGACCAGAAACCTGCTGTGGTGTCAGCGAAGTTGGCATTAACACATGACTTTATCAGGTTGTTTAGGTTGCCCAGAGAAGCTGTGGCTGCCCCATCCCTGGAAGTGTCCAAGGCCAGGTTGGATGCAGCTTGGAGCAACCTGGGCTAGTGGAAGGTGTCCTTGCCCATGGCAGTGGAACAAGATGATCCTGAAGGTCCCTTCCGATCCCAACCCTCCTGTAATTCTATAACACTGTCCAAAGGATGTCCTTTATGATGGTGCAGAACAAACATGACCAGCTTTGAGTGATGTTTTGCATTTCCAGCATTGACAAAGACCTTTTTACTGTATGAGACAGATTATGACTGAAGAATGAAGGATGTGTCTATTTAAGGTCTGAGGGTAACAAATGGGTCTGTGCTGTGAAACCACGGCTGTGTCAGACCCACCTGAGGGAAACAATCCTTTATCCACCTGACTGGGCACTTCCTCATGGACTGCTGCACAGTGATGCTGCCACTAATGTGCAGCAGCAGAAAGCCCAGCACTATTCGTGATGGATATTCTCACAGGTATTAATTATGCATTACCATTTCCATCTCTTGCATATTTAAAAAGGCGGCAGTTTTAAGAAAATTATTTATTTCCCTGTCGTTGAACTGGTTTTGGCCACTTCCTCAGTGCTTTTACCAACTTGCCCCCAAACTTCTTGGTTGAAGTGCTCTCAGATACAATGGGTTGAGCAGCAAATGGGTCAAGAGGAACGTTCTCCATGGCTTTGATTTCTTGCTGCTCACAGAACAACCGTTTGCCAAAACAGCAGAATGATCCATAAAGACTTACTCTGTTTAATTACTTTCTCTGCATATTTATTGTTGTGGTGGTGCATTTATTGGAGATGTTAAAACCCAAGCTCTCTACCCCAGATAAAAAGCTACTTACAGAAGTTCTTATTTGTCACTGAGGCATCTAAAAAAAAAAAATCAGGAGGTTCTTCAAAGCGTGTTCCAGTATAAGCCTTAATTTTCCAAACAGAGAAAGCCATTCTTTTTTGCCATTGTAATGAAAAACTTGCTGAAGCAGTGCACATTATTTCCATTACTCATTAAGCCTTCTCTGCTCTGGAATGAAATGACATTTGTTCATTTTCTGGCTTTTAGCTTGTAATTTACCAAAAGAAAGACCCAAACCACTACAACTCTGGTTCTCTCCCAGTTGACAAAGTCAGATGGTCACAGCATTCAGATGAGTAATGCAAGTCCACTCTATTTTGCCATGTCCCTGATATTTTGGGCTATTTACACTAAAACAGAGCAAAGAATAACACTTACTGGTTTGCACCACAGTTCTAATCTATGACTTCTATAAGGTTTCTACTGGTTTGACTGAGTGGACTTTACGTAGTGACCAATTCATTTCATTTCGTTTTGTGTTGAACAATAAAATAAATTTGGTGTTTAATTGTAAAGTGATAGGGCGCAATCAGATGAATTTCTCTTAAGAAAATACACGTGGTCTCCCTCCACTTGACTGTTGACCTGCTCTCCTCATTGCTACTGAATTTGCATTTTATCCCTGTAGTCGTTTTACTGCAGCACTTCGTCAGAGCTTTTCCTAATGCCTTTTGTCAACAGCAAAACAAGAGCCTCCTCGTGGGGGCAACTGAGCTCTGTGTCATCTCTGGAGATGCAATTATTGTGTGTTTATCCTCAGTGCCCGTGGGTGACAGGATGCAGGCAGAGCTCTGTGCAGGCACATGGAGAGAACAAACTCTTGCAAAGTTCCGCTCAGCAGCAGCACTTTGGCTGCTCACACAACTTCTCCGTGGTCACCACGGGGTGAGAGGGCCTTGGAAGATGTGTAGACCATGGTGGTGTCTGTCACAGGGACTGGCTTGCACGTTGTTGGTGGAAAATGCTGTTGGCATCACAAGTCATCACATTTTGCATAAAGTTTGTGTTTGAAGTATCAGCCTCCTCTGGGCCAGACCAGAAGTCTTCACAGGCAAAGAAAAGGGAAGTTTTACCCTTGGGATAGGCTGTGCTGGTTGGTGGTTGAGGCTCTTTGATGGCATAGGATCGTGGAGTTGCTAAGGTTGGAAAAACACCTCTAAGATCAAGTCCAACCATTCCCTAAACCCTCCACTAAGTCATGTCCCCAGGTATCATACATCCACAAAGGGATGTGACTCCACCACTGTCCTGGGCAGCCTGTCCACCCTTCCAGTGAACAAACTTTTTCTAATATCCAGTCTAATCTAATGCCATGATTTAAGGCCGTTTCCATGTCCTTATAATCCTTGAAGGATCGTGTTTCCAGGAGCAGTTATCTCCTATTACAAGAAACACCTCAAAAAGGAGCTTCTCTTCCCGAAGCTGTGCTGGGCAGTGGAGGTTTAAATTGACCTTTGGAGATGAACTCTGTCTCTGGGGCATCCCCATCATGCTGCTCTTTAGACGTGAGTGAGGAGTGTTTGAAGGCTTAACCTGGTGGTGTTACACCAGAGGGAAGAAAGGCCCTGCTCGCAAATGCCATCAATCTGAGCGGGTTTTTGAGAGTGCTAAATTGCAGTGTAAGAAGTCATAAGTCAGGTTTTTGACAGCTATTACTGATATCTTTTCCCTGCTGTGTTCCTTGAAAGTTCATAACATTTAAAAAAAAAATTAAAGGAATACATGTTATCCGTGGGCAGATTGGACAAATTGTACTCCTGGCTGCTTCTTTGGTGTTTTGCTGATTGAACTCTGAGAACTTGATTTAAGCTGCCGTCAATTTGGCGTTCAGTGGTGTTAATTTTATCACTGGGTTTGTGTAGGATATGGTGTCTGTGTGTCTGTGGAGGGTCTGGTCCCTCTACAGGGATGACCCAGCAGAAGAAATGGTGATTTTTAGAGATGTGGAGTCCCTGTGCTGGGATGATGGTGCAGTGACCCCCAGAAACCAGAGTCAAAGCAGGTACCCTGAGCTCAGTGGCTCCCCTGTGCAGGCAATTACCCACTGGAGAGTGGGATTGCCTTTTGTTCCTGCTCTGCTGAGTGCTATGGAAACATTTTTTTTTGAAAAATAATAACCCAGTTGACGGCAGCTCCTCCAGTCTGCCCTGAGTTGGGGCAGTTGCTCTGACTTCAGTGCAGTTGTGGAGATTTGCACCAGCTGAGGTGCCAGCCCCGTGTCCCCACAGCAGACTGCAAATGCCTTCAATCCATTTATGTAGCAGAACCACCTGGAGATTACAGCACTGGATCCTGTTTGCAGGATTAAACCCTCTCTTGCTGTAGCAGCAAGAGTGAGGTTTTGCTGTCCAGGGCCAGGAACCTGCCCAGCATCCTGATGTGCGCGTCTCAAGAGGGCACATGGTACAGCAGAGGCTTTGATTTACCTCTTTGTGTCACTTCAAAGGAGAGATCATTCTCTCCTCCTAAATAAGTTGGTGCTGTTATAATCCCAGATACCCAGGGTGCCATCAGGCTTGCAGTCAGACTAAGATGATGCTGACAATTCTGCTCAAAAATATAAATATATGACATTATAAACATGAGGTTTCCCTCTCTGACTGTTCATTCAGTCACATTTGAATTTATTGCATTGAAATATTGTCTGTTTTTCTTAAGGCATGGGTTGGTTGTACTTGTTAGAAATAGTTAGAAATGTAATGTACATGTTAGAAATAGTCACAAAAATGCAGAGTGTAATATATGTAATGAGGAAGGACACTTAAAACTTACCTGTGCCAGTGGTCAGTGATAAAAAGGAACGTGTTTACAGTTTGATTCTACTCCCCCCCCACCCCCCAAAATAGCTTTCATACATTAAAAAAACCTCTTTCTGGCAAGCACCTGCTTGTGTGCTTTTAAAAGATGGAAAGGAACTGAGTAAACAACTTGCTGCCTTGATTGAGGTGCACACTGCCTTTATTCTTCAGAGTTGCTTTTAAAACACGTGCTGGGTCAGACTTTTGGGGGGGGGGCGGGATTTAAACTGAGTGCTTCTAATGCAGTTGAAAATGTTCTGTGAGAATATAGCAGCTCTTCTGTAGGGTCACAAATATAGAGGAACACCAGAGCATGCCATGGGAGGGAGTTTTGAAGCCATGCAAGGTGGTTGTGGTTTCCCCGTCCCTGGAAGTGTCCAAGGCCAGGTTGGACAGGGCTTGGAGCAACCTGGACTAGTGGAAGTTGTAATAAAAGCTTCACACCTTGGCTGCATCTGACTGGTACTTTAAGATCCCAAAGGATCCGTGACTGGGAGATGAAGAAACTTCATCACTCTTGTCCCATTGCAGTGTTGTCTCAGGGATATGGAAATGTTCCAGTCCTGCCAAAACCAAACAGCCCAGGAGAAATGTGCACCTTGTGTGCTGAGTTAACAAATAGGTGTTTTGCTCTCTGCTCTGTTTGTTCTAGAAGTTTTGTGCCTGTGGGTTGGCAGTAAGTCATGCATGGTCTCCTGGGGAAGCATTCCTGATATTCCCACTGCTGCTCATCAGCGCTGCCTACTCCGGGCACGAGCAAGGGCTGGTTACATCAGCTCTCAGCAGTGCTCCTGGAAATGTCAAAGTCATCCCTGATGTATTCCCTGGTACACAGCGTTGTGTTTTCTTGCTGTAATTGCAAATTGTGTGCTCCTGACCCAGAAGGAGCAGATTTGCAGTGCCCTGTTGACAAACTGAACCACCCGATGAGCGTTTTCTGGCCGGTGACACAGTGCAAATTAAGTTACAGCTCTTTGGCTCCAAGAGTGCCAGACTCATAATCCCTTGCTTGCTGCTTCCTGGGAGCAGTTCTGCATTGCTCACGAGGTGCTGGTAATTCAATCTGCTTATTCACAAATATTTGAGAAGGGAATCCATTGCCTAAACCCCTCTGTAAATAGCTGGATAAAAAAAGTTGGCAGGAATCAGCTTTACTTCTGACAGTAGCTAATGTACTTAAACCTGAAAAGAGAAAAGAGGCTTCACCTTGAAGCGACGTGCCCGAGAGTTCCTTTCACCTTGAAGCTTTCTGCAGAGTTTGGCTCCTCAATCAATTGAAAGCCTGGACACATTGCCAGAGTTGTCTTTGTTTTTCCAGCAATAGATGAGACAGAGATTATAGGTTATTGCCCCAGGGACTTGTCTTTTCGGAGGCTTCAGGATTTTAAAGGAAAGAGGCTTTTTCAGTAAGAGTGTTTTATAACTTTTTCCTGTCCGCTGGTGGCGTGGGGAGGATGGCATTTGTTAGCCTGGCTTTTACACACCTTCCTTATTGCATGAAGGATTAAAATCAATTGAAGTTCAGGGAGGTATTGTGGAAATATGTGGCTTTAAAATATGCACACGGACCTACTAGTTCTGCCTTTTTATATATCCACTTTATAGTTCCTGTCATACTCCAGACAGCTGACAGTTTTACAATAATGATGTGTGTTCTTGAAAGACAGCAGTTATATCAGCACCTTATATTTTACTAATAAATCAATAGGTAATTAGTACAGGCCTTTGAAACATTTATAATTCCTCGTTCACAAGTAGCTCTGTGCAAGAACACCCGGAGCTGGAGGGACTGTGAGACCTGAGGGGAGGCTGAAGAATAGGTGAAGGCATCTCTGTGTGCACAGTGATGTGCTGTGCTTGGTCAGAGGTGAAAGAAAGGTCAAACCAACCAGGTTAATATAAAGGTTTCTGCAGTCTGGGGTGCTGGCAACAGCCTTCTGAAGGAATTTCATGGATTCAGGTCTCTTATGAGGCAAAAGCCTTTTTCAGCCTGAACCACCATCTTTGCCTGTTGAATCAAGGACTTGTTTTCAAGAGGATGGAAACAAAACAGCCCAATATCAATTTCCAGCACTGAGATAAAGGTCCAGTCAGGATTTGCAGCCCCTGGGAACAGCCCTCATGGCTGGACTTTGCCTTCCTGGGAGGTTACAAACTGCTCTGGAAGCCACCTCTGCCAACAGCACATTACTGTGAGAACCTGAGGCCCCAGTTCACCAGGAGTGGGATGTGACTGGGACAGGCCACCTGCATTCCTGGTGAGGGATGTGGATAACAGATCTGGGCACGATGCCTCAGAGCTGCTACTCAGTGGTTAAGATTAGTGCTGGGGATGGAGCACACCATGAGCTGCAGTTGTGTCTCCCTGAAGGACCAATTTCTGTCATTGACTGACCTCCTTGTTTGAGAGAATGTCATGTTCCGAGTTGAAAGAATTAAAAAATACATAAATCATGGAACACATTAAACACCAGTATTTCATCTAAGGCTCTACATGCTCCAGTCACCAGAGATGATGTGAATTCCATTCTTAAATATTCAGTACTGACAAGCAGAGTGGCAGAACAGCGTTTGCCTTGGCAAATGTCATTGTCGAGATGTTCACCTGCAGCTGAAGTGCATCACAGGGTGTTGCATGTGAATGAGCTCAGCCTCTGCTGGTGATGTCCCATATACCTGTCACTTCCCTTCCCAGCACAGAGGAGCTGGAACAGCCCTGGTGTTCAGGGCTGTTTTTTTCCACGTACACTGGTGAAACAAAAGAAACATGAGCTGATGTGAGAGAGGGACGATTTTTCTCTTGCAAGCAGCAGATCTGACCAGTTGGGTGATGATGCAATATCAGGAGTTGTTACAGAGATGGTCCCCGGGAGTGAAGAAAATAACTGAGGAAAATGTATCCAGCAGCTGAAGAGCCAAGTCATGGATTTGGGGCTGGGCTCGGCTCAGCAGGATGCTGGTGGCATCCTGGACTTCTGGTCAAGCTCCAGTCCCTGACAGCTGCACCTGCACAACAACAACAAAGATCATTGAAGCTTTCTGCATCCCATTGTTCAGTCTGGAGGAACAGTTCATGGTAGGTTTTTGGGTCATGCAGGCCTACTGTTCTTACTCCTTGGGACAGAATATGTCTGAACACATTGAGAACAGATGAATTACAAAGCAGCTTTTGAGAACCCCGGTGATTCACCCCAATATCATTCACCCCAAAACCAGGATGTACGTCTCTGTACTTCAAGAAGAAAAATGGTACCAGTAGATGCATTGTGCTGGGTAAGGACAGTGTTTTAATTTCCTCTCATAGTCCTGTGTTTCCAGGCTTGGATATGTAACTGCTGAATGATTTTCTCAAGGCTAAAGCTTAACTTACAGGACATGAGAACCAGCCTGATTAATATTTATGTATTTAAAGTATCTTTCAAAAATATGATTATTTCTAGTATTCCAGCACAGGAGATGAACAAATAACCTGAGCATTAATGAACTCGTGGCTGGTTCTCTGTGATCCTTTCTAACTGGTGTTTCAGCAGACCTGCAGATGCTCCAGTGCTTTTTATTAGTAGTAGGAGTAGCAGTACCATTAGTATTGTATTAATATTATTGTTACTGTTGTCTGTTCATGGCTCTGTCGTGGGCTGATATCCTCCTTGGTGGAGCACTGTGAGTTGCCCTGTTTATTTTCCTGCTGGCGGCTGTGATGACTCAGGGAAAAGGCTGCTTGGTGAAGAGACTTGTGATTTTCTGCAGTACCAGAGAAATGTGTTTTTGTTGTGTACTGAAGGGAACATCTGTGGTGATAATCGTGCTGTTGACTTACCAGGAGAACACAAATTACACTCTGTTAAATAAGGTTTTTGTCGCAGGACAAGTCACCCGTTCCGCTGCGCTGGGAATTGCCTCCCCCCGGCTGTCTGGACCCAGCAGACAAGGCACAGGGAAAGTTCACTTTGCCATGGACAGATCAGGTAGCAGCATTTTATTTGAGGACTGCAAACTTGATGACATTTGCTATAATTAATCGTGTGGCATTTAAATAGGGGAAATTGCGATGTGGCTGCGGGACAGACAGGGAGGGTGAGTGAGAGGCTTCACAGCTGAGTTCCCTGAGCTGGAGCCTGACCTGCCCTTGGCACTTGGATGTTCACTCTGGTGTGGCAGGACATGGGCAGAGGCAGCTGCAGGGCTCACCAGTGAACCCTGGGCTTCCCTCAGAGGTCAGAACACGCTGTGGTGGGGTGGATGTGCTTAACCCTGCCTTTAATTCCGACTGCACCAGATCTTCGGGTCACTCGTAAATAGAGCTGTCAGACCACTGCTGTCTCCATTGCAAACGCTGGAGCCCTTCCACAGCTGCGTTTACGAGAGGGAAGATTTATTTCTTCCTGTCTCCTGGATTTTTGTGGCTGCCTCGCGGTCTCTGAGGAATATCTGACACTGCTTTTGAACTCGGGCATCAGACTCTTGCCTATCAGCTGTCACCTGCCGGGCCTGGCTTTCCACTCCAGCTGCGCTTGTACTTGGTACAGCAGCGAGCTGGGACATGAAAGGATGTCAGAAAAGAGAGGTGATGGCAGGAAGAGCGAGGTGACTGATAGCAGGAGGGATGAGATGATAGCAGCAGGAGCTGTCTGGCTCATGGTCCATGTTGGAGACCTGTAGGTGCTGCAAAAGAAGCCCGATCTTGCATCATGGGGTCAGGAGGGAGGTGGTGGCTCTTCTCCCCATCCAGCTTCTCAACCCAGTAGCAAGGCTCAGGGAATGTCTCCTACAAGAGCTCTGGGAGGGTGTTTTTGCTGCCAGCGTTCAGATTATTGCAGTGGAATAGCGGAAAGTGCATCTTATGCAGTGATGGGGTTGATGATGATGATGATGAGGGAAAGAGCCTCACCGTTTGTTTCAGTTTTGTTCCTGATGAAAGTGTCTGATCATTATTGTTTAGTTCTTTTTATTAACCTTGACAGGTTTTCTTGTTCTAAGCATGTGGGTCAGCTCTGGTGCAGTGGTGGGGAGGAGTGACTGGGGGAGGAAGAAAAAAAAAAGGTCCCTAAAGATAGAGGAGCTACGAGACCCTTCCCTTAAAAATCACACTTCAGACAGGACTTTTAAAATCTCCTTTATTTTTGTCTTTAATACAATTTTTTTTTCTTTGAAAGGGAAGCACCTTTATCGGGTCTTGTTCATTGAGAAGTCTGTGGAATTATTTGCAGCAGAACTATATGTTGCAAACATTTCTATGTTTTAATTTCAAGGCCATTAGCACCGTTTTTGTGTGCAGTTGATGTTATAGAAGTGATAGGCAAAAAAATAGGGAGTGAGCATCCAATTCAGTCTTTCCCTGCTCAGGAGGACGTAATGCAGCTGCTAACCTTGAAGAGCAGGCTGTTGTGTTAATCAGCAGTGCCCTTGAGCTGCCTTATCCATCCCCCTTCCCACTTTGCTGAAGAGTTGCTCTTCCCAAGGTGCAGTTTTGTCTTGAAGAAACACCGACTTGTAGCACTGTATTGAAAACACACCAGCACACACAGCAGAGAGCAATTCCCTCGGCAGCAAACAAGGAGAGGATTTTTCTCATTTCCACTGGATATACTCCAAGAATTCTCTCTTCAGTGTAGTTATTATCTTTCCCCACGGTGTGGAATATTCAATTAAACTTCCTCTCAAATTGGCCATAACTTTCAATGGAAATAAAAGCAGTTCTATTTAGGTAACAGGCACCAGGCTTAATGTTCAGGGAGAATAGGAGTGGTTTCACCTGTTTCATGTGAATTAACCTCAGCTGACATTCTTCACGTTTCAATTCCTCAAAAGCACGGGAAGATGACAAGCATTTAGCATCCAACTGGATGTGCTGGCTCTCAGGTTTGGCGTGCTGGAGGGACACTCTTCATTTGGAATGTATTTAAATTAATCTGGCATTTTTTTTAATAGATTTAGTGATTCACTAGGGGGAAAATTATATATCTAGCAGAAGCTTGGATAGCAGAATGTTCTTCTAAATGATCTATCACATTCTGCCCGACACCATATGGGCACACACCTCCTTCTGTATTTAAAATGTTTCTTTTACAATAAAGTCAACTGAAATTTCCTAGATCCTGCATCTTACTGAAAGAAATACACTTCTCTCAAAGGAGGCACACCCAGAGCTGTAGTACATTTGTTTTGTCCAAAGTGGAGGATAAAATGCCTTTTGGTAACCAATCTTGTGTGTAGGCTGTTTTAAGCTGAGGGTATTTCGTGCTCACTCCGAGGTGACTTGTTCTGTTTGATGAAGTGACCAAAAGAGAGCCTATTAAACATAATCTGATGAGAAGGGCAAGGGAAAAGCCCTTTAAGTTCAGGTAACAGCCTCCTCCTGGCATTGCTGGGCTTCTGTAGATTGAGCAGCTCGTGGGATCCTTGAGTGATAAGCCAAAAATGTGATATCATCACTCTTTGACTGCAAGTCCTGGGCATTATTGCATAGAAATAAAGTTACCAACTTTACTTTAAAAGAAGAAGAAAAAAAAAAGGTGTAAAATTCACATTTCAGAGCTATCCAATGAGCAAAACTTTGCTCCCTCAAAACCAGACGCTTCAATAGAGCAAATGCCTTTGCCTGAGCTGACACTGAGCACCTCAGTAACATAACTTAGTCAAAAATGGGCTATTTACTTCTAGTTTTCTCTCTGTAAGAATCTAGATGGCAGTTTGCTTTATTTATTAGTGGCTCTTTAGTGTCCTGTGAACCAAATCCTCCTCTCCTGTAAGGTTCTGTGGCTCAGCTCTTATCACAGAGTGGTAGGATCTGGGCTGCAGTGATTTCAATCATGCCTTAAACTGTAGCAAAGGGACTCTACAGGCTGAAGATTAAATAGTTTGGACTTGCTTATCTTGGTTATACACAGGCAGCAATAAGAGAAAGAAGAAAGGCACTCGAAAATAATTTTATCTACCCAGTGTTGCAAGGTTTTTCCTCCTCTTCTGTTCCCCTGATGTGCCGGTAGCTGCTTTCAGAGCTTCTCCTGCCTCACCCAACACTGTTTGCTTCAAAGTCCCACCAGGGCTTTGCTTCTTGCTGGCTAAAAGGAAGGGAAGGCATTTTTTTGCCATATAAAAGCTGAATATTAAACAGCGTCAGCAGCAGGTGGAAGATTTGGAAGTGGTTTCATCTGAGTTTTTTATGAGTTTGTTTTAGCAAACTGAGTGATTTAGTAGACAAATTAAGTTATGCAGTGTTTTCACCTATTTGTGACTATTTCCACCTTCATAGTTCTCTGCCTTTAGTCTGTGTTTTCAGAAGTGTACTTTGCTTACTAATTAATTGCACAGGCAGGTTGTAAAGGTTCTCACACATGGAGCTCCCTGTCAGACACCCCGTTGCATCGTGTGGACCCGTTTCACTGTACCTTTACGAGCAATTCTCGCCCCAGGATGTTACACCTGAACAACCTGGGCTCTGGTCCTGCAGCCCAGTGATGTCCTGGATGTGTGGGGACACATTAGGACCCTTAGATTTGTTTCCCAGCTCCAGCAGGTGAACTGTCTACTTTTTAATGCACGGGGTACTTTTTAACGATGGGAGGAGGACCAAGGGCCTGACCCTCTGCATGGTACGATATAAATTGTCACCCTGTAATTGAAATAACAGCAAATGACGGTGTAGAGACCTTTGTGGGGGTGAGGCAGTGACAAAGGGGATGCAACACCTTCCCTGACTGGGTTGTTGGGGAAGGTCTGGTTTGTGCCTGTCCCAGCACAATCAGACTCCGCGTCCCTGGGAGTTGAAACAACTCTTACACAGGACCTGAGCACCAGGGCAGCATCTGTATTTTCCATTTGGAAAACTGGATAAATTAAAACATCTTTTAATTCTCTGACTTTCAAGCCTATTAATATGGTACTCAGAGCTATAATCCTTATGAGCCAGACTGTAATATTCTTTCTTGGGGTGAACGAGACTGTTTAGGGAGTGAAGCAGCCCTGGGTCTCAGAAACAAGTCCTGATCCCTCAATATAGCCCTGTTTGCTTTATGGTTGTTATTATCTTTTTCCACCAGCAACAGCAAGTGGCACACAGGTATAATTTAAAGCTAGAGAGGATGTGAAATGTGTTTTGAATAATAGATGAGTTTCAGTCAGATATCATTAACATATAATTAAGAATAAAGATAAATACAAGTGATATGACTGTGTTCTCTTTTGTGCTAGGGCCTCAGGGAGGAGACATGGGGGAGAGGCTACTCCTTTATAATCTTCCTGGCAGAGTCTCTCTGAAATGCTTCTGTGGAGAGACAGAATTTGCTCCCTGGAGTAAAGAGCTATTGTTCTGTCCCTGGTAAATCCAGCTGATTTCCCCGTGTGAGGGCTGTTCCCGTTCGTTCTCACCCTCCTCCCGTCGGGAAGACCCATTGTCTTCTGTTCATTCCTTTTTCTTTTGTATTTGCTGTACAGCCCATCATCTGTATTTTATTTATTCATTTTCCTCTGACCTCCTATACCCCCAAATTTCCTGTGTGTCCATCAAGATGGACTTCTGGCTGCCCGACTACAGGGAAGTCCCTGCTCACATCCCTGCGAGTGCTGCCCTCGGCAGCCAGGGCCCTGCAGGTACCCAGTGGCCCACACAATTGCCCTTTCTCTGCTGTAAAGGTAGGGCAGAAACAGATTGGAAAATGTTCAAAAAATGGTAAGTCAAGGTTCCTTTCATTCAACTAAAAGATGTTGTGGCTGTGAGGAGTTTTACTGTGTCCTTACTTGCACTATACTTAGAGGAGGCAGCCAGACATCGCCGCTGAGGAGCAGAAAAGTCCCGGTGAAATCGAGATGGATGATTTTTTTCAGGGAGGAAAGCTTGGTTTCTTTTATGTTCTAAACAGCTACTGTGAAGATAAAACTGTCTAATGCAAGCAGGATGGAGAGCAGTGAATTTACGTTGTAGCTTTTTGTGGGCATTTTGGGCAATATTGACGTATTTCGTGGAATTCGGTGCTCACTGCAGAGCTGTACTTTGGGCATGGTCCTGTGAGCAGCACTCACCCTTAACTCCAAGTTTGAGAAAGGATAAATTGTTGAGGTGAAAATGGAGAGTGGTTGAGGACAGAGGGAAGGAGATAGGAAGGAGTTAACAGCTCAAAAGATCAAAATGTATTTTTAAAATAAAGACCTAAATTCAGCACAGGGGAGGCTTCTGTGAGTAATCCCCAACCTCAGACTGTGGCATTGCTGTGAAATGACTCCTGGACTCCTTGAAGGTCATGTCAGGTTGTTCTGCCAAAATACTTTCACTCTTCTACCTATATTTAGTGTGAGTTTTTAATACTCCCCAGTGCACAGGCGTGTAATGTCCTTGTCAGCACCGGTCACACTGAGCACGTGGGGCCCTCATTGCCAGGGTGGTGCTGTGCTGGAGCCAGGGGAATCCTGAGGAATCCCAGCACAGAGAGGGCCGAGGGTGTAAAAGGGTCCCCTCTGAGGGGCTGATGCTCAGTTACACCCTGTGCCTGCAAAAAGGTTTCAGTCGGGGATGGCAGAACCAACGGGGGGACTTCCCAGGTGCTGGACCTGCTGGGCACCCTCCAGCTCACCTTCCTGTGTAACTGCATCTAATAATGTGGGGGTTTAGTTTATAAGGAAGATATTTCCGTTTTTCAAGGTGAGTTGAGGATTCTGATCCAAACTGAGCTTTGCTATGACAACAGGATCGTGCCGCTTCCCACTCACTTGAACTTTGGGTGAAGTTTCATTCTCTCCTCTCTTTAATGCACAGAAATTTTCATGAATGTTGACTCCAATTGAGATTCAATGACTTTTGAAAAAAAAATCTGCTGTTATAAACAAAGTGTCATCAGATCTTTTCCAAGGTGAATGATACACGGCCTCTTGCCGCTAAGACACTATTTCATGTTTTAAGAGTGGAACACGGCAATTCCATCAATTTACCTGTCACATTTTCCCTGTTTCATGCAGATGACAACACACTGCACGGGCCAGTTTTCCTTCAGGAACCCAACAGCCTGATCTTCCCTTTGGATTCAGAGGAAAAGAAAGTGAAGCTGAGCTGCGAAGTGAAAGGAAATCCCAGACCAACCATTGGGTTAGTTGAATTTAACTGAGTTTTCAGCATTAACTGCATTTAACTGTTCTTTAGCACCATCCACCGTGCAGCTGCACCGCCCCAAGGGCCTTTCTCCTGCCTGTATCACTCAGTGATGCCCCTGGGGCCTGGAAATGCTCTCAGGGACGTGGTGGCATTGTTGGGGTGTCCTGGGCAGGGCCAGGTTTTGATGGTCCTTGTGGGTCCCTCCCAACTTAGGTTATCCCATGATTCAGGAGCATTAGAGACAGAGGAAGTGCACATCAGGAAATCACTCAGAAGGGTTATGAAGGGATAATAAATAGTCTTGGCTCTCAGATTAAGCATCTTTTGCCTGAACATTTGCATAGCCCTCAGTTTGTTTCAGCTTTGGTAACTGCTTTGGGATACTTGGAGGAAGATGCTGCAGTGCTGCTGCTGGAGCTGACTGAGGCTGCTGCCTTCTCTCCTTTAGTGCCTCTCTCATTTTGCTCACCAAAGTAAATGCCACTCTGAAACCAATTAGAGCCACCAGGGCTCGGCCACTGGGCTGTTTTCTGGCACAGCCAACTGTTTAATGCAATAAACTCTGTAGATTCACTGGTGCAAACACATTCAAATAGTGTCTCTGCCCATTCTGGTGGTGGAGGTGCTGCATCTCCATCGAGGGCTGGCGGGGATGCGGCAGCACTAACTGGGGCAGCGTGGTGCTGGAATTACTCAGTGCCCCAGTTTGTGACAACATCTGCTGTGAGTGAATTTAAATTGAAATTTAAAACCAAACAGCCTGCAAGTTGGGAGAGGGGAAAAAAAAAAGCCCTCGGTGGACTTGAGTGGTTTAGAGATCCTGTTCCAGGGACTTCCCCTTGCAAAATGATTAATTCCAAAGAGCAGCAGCACGAGCAACTACAGAAGCATTAATCATTTCAGAGACTGAAATATATGTCAAGGATATTGCTCTTTCAGTTAAATACTGGAATATTTCAATACTGTGCAGGAAATTTGCATCTTTGTGCCTTTTTTTTTGTTTTTAATAAGTAGTGAAAGACGTCCTAAATCTCTCTTTATTTACTTCATGCTGCAGTTTGAAATACCCAAGAGCCTCCATTAATACCAGCAGAATGTAACTTTGGCATTTTGTGCTCCAGGTGGAAGTTAAATGGGACCAGTATTGACGTGGGGATGGATTTCCGCTACAGCCTGGTGGAAGGCAACCTGCTGATCAATAATCCCAATAAAACCCAGGATACTGGAACATACCAGTGTGTAGCAACAAACCCGTTCGGAACCATTGTCAGCAGAGAAGCAAAGCTTCAGTTTGCCTGTAAGTAAGAAGGCAGCCTCTGTTCCCTCAGCAGGCTGGAAAAACTGGGATATGTATCTCCTTTCCAGCCTTTCCTGATTGGTTGTGGAGTGTCCTTGGAGCTGTTCATGGAGCAGAGAAAGAGGGGAAATGTGACTAAGGAGTAGATGTCTTGGTTTATCAATAATATGTACTGTATGTAGTGTATCAATTATATGTAGTATGCAGAGTAAAATATTTCTTGAGGAAGGGGCCATCTGGAAGGGGAAAGGATCTGGTAAATGGCATCTCTCCAGTGCTTTTTATTTTCCTTGGAGAATTAAAGCTTCAAAATATTAGCAGGAGTATGCTCTCTATAAGGAGTAAAGTCACAGTGACAGATTTCCAAGGTCCTGTGTTTCTGTGGTACAAGTGCTCTCAGGTATGGGGGGAATACTTTGTAACTCTGGGTGTAGAAGGAAAAATGGGCTTTGTATTTATTTTGGGTTAAATCAGAGCTGCAGCTTCCTGCTGAAAACTAAGGAAGAGGAAAGGCACGGGTCTAGCTGAGAATGAGCTTCGTATGAACTTAGGAAAAGCCTCTTTGAGGATCCAGTCTGTGAGGGTGGGCAAACGATGACACAGGACCACGAGTCATCTTTTTTCTCGTGTAGTTGAGATGGTGAAGGCAGAGAATAAATACAGGGGCTTATTCATCTGTCATCTCTGACTTGTCTGTGCCGTTGTCCTGGGCGGGGTGTACACAGCACAACAGTAATTACAGCAGGAGCTGCTCTGGAATATCCTTGGAGGGGTGTGCAGGAGTTCAAGGCAGACCCTTCCCAGACACAAAGCTCTCGGTAATGGAGAGCTTTCAGCAGAGCTTAATGAAAAGTGCTTTTGACTGACTGGTAAGAGAAGTTGTTGTGCTCCAGCTACAAAAATGAGAAGATAAAAATGCCAATAAACCCCAGGTTCACACTCTATAGAGAGATGATTTGTAATGAGAAATAATACAGAGGGAAAAGTCAAGTCCTCTGTCTCCCTGTGTAGTTTACAATATATTATCCTCTTGCTTATGACCTGCTTGAGTTTTTCCATGACTGAAGGTGCCTCTTCACTGTGGATGGGTAATAAACAGCTTCCCGAGGCCCATTCTCATCACTCCACGTTTCAGTGTGTCAGGGTGATTGCTTACAAACACCACATTGTTCTGCTGCTCTGCACACACGTGTCCTGCAGAGGCTCTGCCTTAGGAGCCCTGGGCATCACCAGCTCCCAGGGCAGCCTGGGGAGCAGCACCCTCAGGGCAGAGCCCTTCAGCACCCCATGGAGGGTCAGATGTCTGCTGAGTTCAATCCTCAAATGCAGGTCCTGGGCTTCGAAATTCAGGATATGGGAGTAGAAGGGAGGATTCTCCCAGTCCCACAGAGGGTGGGGAGGCCCTGGCACAGGGTGCCCAGAGAAGCTGTGGCTGCCCCATCCCTGGAAGTGTCCAAGGCCAGGTTGGACGGGGCTTGGAGCAACCTGGGCTGGTGGAAGGTGTCCCTGCCCATGGCAGGGGGTGGCACTGGATGAGCTTTAAGGTCCCTTCCAGCCCAGACCCTTCTGAGATTCCATGATTCCTGTTGCTGACAAGTGCAGCGGCCACGGACCAGTTGAGCGATTCCTGGGTAAGAAGACTGAACTCAAAAGCTTGTNGTGATTCCGTGATTCCTGTTGCTGAAAAGTGCAGTAGCCACGGACCAGTTGAGTGGAAACACATCTTCTCACATATCTGGTTTGACTGATTCCTGGGTTAGAAGACTGAACTCAAAAGCTTGTTCTTTTCCAGTTAAAGTAACGGATAAATGGATAAATTTTTGATTCCTGAATTTTACTTTAGGTTGATAAAACGCTGTAATCAGATTAGAAATATTTGGATTAAAAAAATAAAAATTGGGGTTTCTCAAGGTGGGCTCTGTGCTTTGGCAAAAGAGTAAGTCTTTTTGTCCTCTCTAATCAAAGGGATTGCAACCAGAATTAGCTGGATTATGAAATACAGAGTGATTTAAGTTTATTACAAAAGCTCTGCCTCTAAGCAAAATTAAAATTGGGCACCCGAAGCTTCACCCTTCATCTGAGAAATCCCTCATCTTCCATCCTACTGTGTGGGTTTTGTTTTATCTCCTTTTTATTTCTGAGGAAAATTACTGTTGGGTCTTGTGAGACTGATGGCTGGAGGCTTGAGCTTGGGTTTTTTCCCCCTCCTCTTAAGAGTTAAATTGTGAATCTTGGGGCATCAGTAATATATGTTCCTTCTTCAAGGGCTGTGTTATTCTTCTGTAGCCTTTTCAGTGCAGATTAAACTGCTGTCGAGCTATTCAGCCTCCTGTGGAGGTCAGGGAGGGTCAGCAATTTAATCCTTGAAATATGTATTTAGGTTACAAACTCATTATGATAAAAGTCCTAATATTTTTCCCCCAATACTTGCTTTGTGATGTGTCATTTACATTTCAAATTTGTCCTTTTCTCTTTTTTCTTTCCCCCTTTCTTCTTCCCCTTCTTTTATCCCACCTCCTTTCTTCCTTCTCTTTTCTCACTCCTTTTTCCCTTTCCTCCTTTTTCCCTTTCCTCCTTTTCTCCTTTCCCCCTTTTTTCCTTTCCCCCTTTTTTCCTTTTCTCACCCCTTTTTCCTCTCCCCCTTTTTTCCTCTCCCCCTTTTTTCCTTTCCCCCTTTTTTCCTTTCCCCCTTTTTTCCNTTCCCCCTTTTTCCTCCCCTCTCTATTCTTCCCCCTCTTTTCTCCCTGTTCTTTTCTTCCCTGTTTTTTTTTTTCTTCCCCTTTTTCTCTCCCCTTTTTTTTTTTTAATAAATGCTGCTTGTCTCTGAAATGGAACATATTTTCAAAAGTGAGGAATCTGCTGTGCCACAGTAACAGAACATGGATTAATGATACCCTGAGCCCTGTGCTTACAGCAACACAGGCTTTCAGAAAATAAAGCTTTAAACTCTTGAGTATGGATCTAATAATGGCTTTTCCAAAATGATATATGAAAACACAGCTGAACAAGATTAAATTATGTGCTTTTTATTTTAGGGGTTGGGGCTTAGCTTGACAATTTTATTCACTGTGCTGTAGTTTCTGTTTGGAAATAACACTGGAATCAATAAGGAGTTATGGCTGGGAAGGAGCGCGGCTCTGACGCGGCACTTTGGAGATGAACCCACCCCTTCAGACGTATGATTAAAGTTGTTTACCGTGGCCTGGATCCTGCTTCCGTTTAGGATGAAGATAAAACTCCTATTGATTTTCAGTGGCACCGGAGTTGGCCCAAACCCCTGGGAAAGTGATGAATTTGCGGGTGGTTCTGCCTGCTCAGCTCCCGCTCCCTTTGGCAGGGCTGGGCTGGGGGCAGGAGAGCTCAGGGCAGGCAGGGTGAGCTGTGAGAGGGTGTCCTTGCCAAGTCATTTCTTCTGACCCCGAAATAACGTGCAGAGTGGAACCTCAGCCCACACAGGGGCTGAGAGTTGTTCGGTCGCTCTCTGCAGCTCCCTGGAAGGAGGTTGTGGCGAGGTGGGGGTTGGTCTCTCCTCAGAAGGACAGGACAAGAGGAAACAGCCTCAGGTTGTGCCAGGGGTGCTTCAGGTGGGACATCAGGGAAAAATTTCTTCACTGAAAAAGTGATTAAGCACTTGAACAGGCTGCCCTGGGAAGTGGAGGAGTCACCATCCCTGGAAGGGTTCAGACAATGAGTAGATGTGGTGCCCTGTGATATGGTTTAGTGGACCTGGTGGTGTTTGGTCAAAAGTTGGACTTGATGATCTTGGAGATCTTTTCCAACCTTGATGATTCTATGATTTATACCCACATCTCCCTAGTCACAAAATCACCAAGTCCTGGAAAAGGCTTCATTAATGCCCACCCTCAGAAAAGCTCATCAGCCTGTTCTGCGTAACACTTGTAGACCCTTTTCAGGAGTGTATATTTGAAGGACTGCATGTTAAGATTTATTTTCACGTATTTTGGTGGCACTGCAGAGTCAACCAAAACACCCCAGCGCCCCCCCACCCCAGGGGTCTCCAGACTGTGTCTGCTCCCTCCCCACCTCCACTGGTGGCAGCTGATGCATCCTGAGGGTGGGGCCAAGCCTCTGCTGTGCTCTCCCAACGGATGGACCCCCATCTTCTCCCGTGGAGCCATCCCTGATGCTCACTGACGAAATGTGCTTTCCCTGCTGTGATAACTCGACTCAGTTTGGCCTTAAACTCCTCAGCGGGATGTGCTGTTTAACCTGCAGATTCCCAGAGAGGGTGCTACCTGCAGGAATGCTGGTTTAGAATAAACCCTCTGGAGAGTGGCTAAGAGGCTGTGTGGTATTTGTTGCCTTTCTCATCAACGCTGATGTTTGTCACGTGCTGTTGATTCTGAAATGGGGACCAAGGAGGAAAATCAAGTTTGAGTCGGTGCTGGTTTTCAGTCGTGCCATTGTTTTGCCCCCTATTGTTACAAAAACCGCCTGAAAGTGATGTCTGTGCAGCATGAGCTGTTGGAGAAATGGGATCTACTTTTTGGGGGATTTCAGCATTTTGCACACTGTGGGACCTCACACTAGGGGGACTCCTGGTGTCCTTCCCTCCTCTCTGCCGTGAGAGGCTTCTCTGAAATCGCAGCTTTTCCAACCTGTGGCAATTTTCTGTGGAGGAGTTTCATTTGAACCTGTAACAGGTCCATGCTAATGCTGTGAATATTTTCTGCAGTTGGCCACAATGATGTCGAGATGTCCAGGGGGCTGAGGTACCAGGTTTTAGAACATAAATGAGATCCCAGAGGAGAGGGGAATAATGGGGCTGAAGGGAGGTGTCCTCCAAGGATGCTGGAGCAGGAGCATCACCATGCTGCCCCTGCAAAATTAAATAGAAGGAGCCCATGAATCTGCCTGAAATCATTTAATTTTCTTAACATGGCCCAATTTCCCCTACATACCCCAAAATCTCAGCTTTTTTTCGTGTTGAATTCTTTTGAAGCCTCTGCACATCCAGGCCAGACAGAGGTTTTGTTGTGGTGCCCAGGAGTGGCTTTGTGGCAGCAGCACAGAACTCTGCAAATAAACATTATTCTGGAGCTTGAATGTGCTCTTCTACCAGTGCAGAGTCCTCGTCTTCCCAGGCTCCCCTGCTCCCCCTGGGATGTGCCAGCCACCCCTGTGTCCTCCATAGGCAGTCAGGGTGCAGCCTGTTCGTGGTGTCCCCAGTTCTGCAAAGATATGTTAAAATTGTCTAGGCCATCAGGTAAGATTTGGGGCTAATTATGACAGGTTGGGCTCAAGAGTGCATGCATGTAAATTCCCTGATTCCTCCTCCAGTGCCTTTTAAAGGAAAAATGCCATTTATATCAATAAGTGATATATATTTTGCTGGTCTTTGCCAAAATCAGCCCCTGCAGCTGCTTGGCTCCCCAGGACTGGGCTTGCTGTGAAGTTAACAAGGCACTAAGCACATTTATTTGCATTTTGCCACAGGAACCCATTTCCCAGTGTTTCTCCTTTGCTGAAATCCTACCTCAGCCCTGCTCAGTGCACTCAGCAGTGTGAGACAACCAGTTCCCAACCTCTGCTCCTTCACCACGGTCTCCAATGGGTAGAAAACTAGGCTAAGCCTCACATAAGCTTCTCTTTTTTCCCTTTCTTTTCCTTTTTTTTTTTTTTTTTGATGAATAGGACCAACAGGGACTATGCAGCAGAGGATAGATCTCTAACCTATTTTACTTTCATCTGGGGTAGAAGGACCCTTAACTCAGAAGTGTAGGATTTACACCTGCCTTGTTTCCCCCCCCAGGGTTATAAATAAGCTGTGAATGTATTATTACTTAAAGCAGTGGCAGGGAATTTGTAAATAATCAGCGCCCCTTGTCCCAGTGCTGGTAATCTTGGGAGACTGCAGTGTTATTTAGGAAGTGTATTTTGGTTTAGATCATGCAGGAATAGCTCTGGAGAGGGCAGAGGAGGTGTCACAGGGCTGGGAGAGCTGCCACCAGCGAGCTGAGAGCCACAGGTCAGTCACAACACCACAGTTTCTCTTCTAGTTTGTAAATTTAAGGACCAGCAAGGCACAGGCTTGACATCTCTTCCTCATCTCCCTCCATATTTATTCTTTTTGCTTTAATATGTAAAATAAAGTATATTCAAAATAGTTTTGTATCTAAGGGCTGTATTTTAAAGAATTAAATGCAGATGTATGTGGGGGTTTTTTTAAGTGAACGTCCAAACACCTTGTAAAAACTGATTTTAGGGTAGCACAAACATCTGAAGAGCTGTAAGCACATGCTTTCATGGCATATCCTCATCAATTTTCCTGGTCTTCTGTGTCCAGTGGATAGAGAACAGGACAAGAAGTCAGGAGGGCTGTGTTATTTGCTCCGTTATTAGGATGCTTCTTGCAACACCTCCCCTTTTGCCTCTGAATCTCCTGGTCTGTCAAATGAAATAATGCTGTTCACCTAGTTGAGGAAATAAATATTATCCTTAGGATGATCCTTAGTGATTCCATATCAGTGCAAATCAGTATTGTCTCTAAATTTATGGAAAACAGCAGTTACAGGACCCCGATCAAATTCAGATTATGCCCAAAAACTGCAGGTGGACTCCGTAAGAAAACTTCTGTCCCTGTCGATGGGATGCAAGGCCAGTGCAGAACAACTTTATTCTCCTGCCTGCTTTTCCTTTTCTTTTTTTTTGTTTGTTTTTTTTCTTTCCTGTTTTTCTTGTGGAAAGCAAAAGCTGGGAGTCAGTGTTGGCACGGAGGACGGCAGAGCTTTAAATGTGTTTGTCCAAAGGTGTCCCATGTCACTTTTCCTGTCTGCAGCAAACGTGACTGACATCTCATTGTCCATTAGACACGAGAGATGAACAGAATGACACAATATCAGTGCTCTGTGAGATGCTGCAGAGCATCATAATGGGCATTTCCAAAGGGACTCGGAGCCACCAGGTGCTCTCTGAGGATCAGGTTCTCTGGGGGGTCTTTTTCATCTGAGCTTTGATCAAGTGAAGGGAAGTTTTTCTTTGAAACCTCTGCCTGAGGTTGTGTCACGTTGCCCAGAGAAGCTGTGGCTGCCCCTGGAAGTGTCCAAGGCCAGGCTGGATGGGGCTTGGAGCAACCTGGGCTGGTGGAAGGTGTCCCTGTCCATGGCAGGGGGTGGAATGAGATGATCTTAAAGTCCCTTCCAACCCGAACAGTTTTATGATTGTATTTTACATTATTTGGGGTCTAATTTGCATTCATTTCACTGCACACAGTCGGAAGGTGCAGCAGAGCACGAGCCAGTGGGGAAGCTGTGAGGCATCTGCAATGTTAATGCTCAGACATGACATGAGAGAGCTGTGCAGCATCTCCTGGGCCAGCAGAAGTTCTGCTCTCTGGCTATTGCAAAGTCATCTGTGCTGGAAGAAAGTGTGTGAATAACACTGGGGGTTTTTTTCTAGGAGAATATAAAAAACTTCTGAGAGTGAAATAACCCCATTCGAGTCAACCCAAGGGGAAATGTCTGCCCAGATTTTGTAGATTAAAGTAATAAAATTTTCAGAGTCCTCAGCATTTTGTCTCAGGCAGAGGAGCAGCTTCAAAACAAATGTTTGAAATATTTCCTGTAGAAAAAAAGGCAGAGAGGCAGCTTTTATGAAATGGGACATTAAGTCAGGGAGGATTTCTTTCCTTTTTTTTTTTTTT